>CM051235.1:40891981-41176981 GCA_027917425.1 Gastrophryne carolinensis | reverse complement strand
AGAGAAGGGGGGAGAGAGAGAGAGATAGGATGGGGGAGAGAGAGAGAGAAAGAGATGGAGAGAGAGAGGATGGGGAGAGAATAAGAGAAAGAGAAGGGGGGAGAGAGAGAGAGAGAGAGAGGGGATGGGGGAGAGAGAGAGATAGAGAAAGAGAAGGGGAGAGAGAGAGAGAGATAGGATGGGGGAGAGAGAGAGAGAAAGAGAAGGAGAGAGAGAGGATGGGGAGAGAAAAGGAGAAAGAGAAGGGGGAGAGAGAGAGAGAGAGAGAGAGGGGATGGGGGAGAGAGAGAGATAGAGAAAGAGAAGGGGGGAGAGAGAGAGAGATAGGATGGGGGATAGAGAGAGAGAAAGAGAAGGAAAGAGAGAGGATGGGGAGAGAAAAAGAGAAAGAGAAGGGGGGAGAGAGAGAGAGAGAAGGAGAGAGAGAGGATGGAGAGAGAGAGAGAGAGAAGGAGAGAGAGAGGATGGAGAGAGAAAAACAGAAAGAGAGAGAGAGAGAGGATGGAGAGAGAAAAACAGAAAGAGAGAGAGAGAGGATGGGGAGAGAGCGAGGTAGAGAAAGAAGGGGAGAGAGAGAGAGAGAGAGAAGGAGAGAGAGAGAGAAGGAGAGAGAGAGGATGGAGAGAGAAAAAGAGAAAGAGAAGGGGAGAGAGAGAGAGAGAGGATGGGAGAGAGAGATATAGAGAGAGAGAGAGAGAGAGAAAGAGAAGGGGAGAGAGAGAGAAGGAGAGAGAGAGAGGATGGAGAGAGAAAAAGAGAAAGAGAAGGGGAGAGAGAGAGAGAGGATGGGGGAGAGAGAGAGAAAGAGAAGGAGAGAGAGAGGATGGAGAGAGAAAAACAGAAAGAAAGAGAGAGAGGATGGGGAGACAGAGAGATAGAGAAAGAGAGAGAAGGAGGATGGAGAGAGAGGATGGAGAGAGAAAAACAGAGAGAGAGAGAGAGAGAGAGAGTTGCTTAGTTGTTCACATCAGAACTAAGGTCACTTTATGCAAATGTTTCAGAAACAAACATGTAACAGTTCCCTGCAGTGGAAACTTTAAAGTGGACCAAACTCTAATTATATTCTTGATCCGCTTTAAGTCTTCCCATGCTGATTCGGGATGCCTTGCAGTGGGAATCTAGAAAAACCTGGGGATCAGTGCTAAATAACTCACCTTCTTTCATGTCCCGTTGCTGTGAATAGAGTTCCTAACAAGCTGTGCGCGTGATGCTGCTCACATGAAAGTGCCGGCTTCCTCCTTCCTGTTCCCCCTCAGCGTGCTTCTTGTGTGCAGGGCTATTTCCTGTGGTGAGACAATCTCACAGGACGCTGTGCTGCTCGGGGACTTCATATGGACATCACAAATGTCTTTCAAACGTCTGCTGAAACTCACACAAGAGATCTCCCCCTCCCTTGCCTTCCCCTTTGCTGCCTTCCCCTCCCTCCTTCCCCTCTGCTGCCTTCCCCTCCCTCCTTCCCCTCTACTGCCTTCCCCTCTGCTGCCTTCCCCTCCCTCCTTCCCCTCTGCTGCCTTCCCCTCCCTTCTTTCACTTGCTCTGTGAGCAGTGGAAATACTGAAAGCTGCTGTTGCTGCTGAGACTGTTCCAATTTGTCCTCACATGCTGATCTGCTCCTCATCACCATTTCCCACCCTAATTCTGAGCAATTAATCAGGTCATGAATCAACCACCTTGTCAACTCCGCTGCTTGCGTAATCTGACTCTCATATAGTTACATAGTTACATAGTTAAAGTTACATAGTTAATACGGTTGAAAAAAGACATACCCGTATTTGCCTTTTTAAAACAAATTATACTTCGCACCACTTTCAGAATTAAAAGGATGGGTGCAGGCAAATAGAAGGTTACCACAAAGTCTGTGGGGAGAACACTATTGTATTGCTTCGGTTAATCCAGCAAAAACCCAAGAGAACCTATCTATAAATAGCCGCACTACCAATAAATGAAATGTGGTAACCCTTTATTTCATATCTGGGTCTATACACAAGAATAATACTAAGTCACACTTCATTAAAAAACATTAAAAACATCGGACCTCTGGGTATGTCTATACGCTCTAAAATATACCCGTATTTGCCGCCGTATAAGACGACCCCCCAACATTTCCACTCAAAATATAGAGTTTGTTATATACTCGCCGTATAAGACTACTCCCTCTTCCGCACACTTTCCACACACCAAATAAACAACAACCAAAAAAACAACCTGAGCATGTTAGCAGGGCTCACCTAAGTAAAGTGTCATGGCGACATCCATTCCTCTCCTCTGTGCTGGAAGCAGAAAGCCATTTAGCTGTCCTTGGGTCACCTCCACTCAAATCCCATCTACCAATAGGAAGAGGCAACAGCCCGGCCGCGCTGTCTGCTGGGATAGGGAGTGGGGGCGGCGAGAGCAACCCCTGCGGAGGATGCATAGCTGCATGGTTCTTTGTGCAGAGCACCACCTGCAAACAACCCCCTGACCAGTGGTCTACAGCAGTGGTCCTCAACCTTTTTTTCACCGCGGACCGGTTCAGGATTTGGTAATTTTACCGCGGCTCGGTGGGGCACTGGGGGGGCAGACTGGGGGCGGGTCTGGGGTGTGGCTGGGGGCGGTGCAGAGGCATTGATTGTTAATATTGTTTTGAGCTGGGAATAGAGAGATGGGATGGGACATAGCTGGGAATAGAGAGATGGGATGGGACAGAGCTGGGAATAGAGAGATGGGACAGAGCTGGGAATAGAGAGATGGGATGGGACAGAGCTGGGAATAGAGAGATGGGATGGGACAGAGCTGGGAAAAGAGAGATGGTATGGGACAGAGCTGGGAAAAGAGAGATGGGATGGGACAGAGCTGGGAATAGAGAGATGGGATGGGACAGAGCTGAGAATAGAGAGATGGGATGGGACAGAGCTGGGAATAGAGAGATGGTATGGGACAGAGCTGGGAAAAGAGAGATGGGATGGGACAGAGCTGGGAATAGAGAGATGGGATGGGACAGAGCTGGGAATAGAGAGATGGGATGGGACAGAGCTGGGAAAAGAGAGATGGTATGGGACAGAGCTGGGAAAAGAGAGATGGGATGGGGCAGAGCTGGGAATAGAGAGATGGGATGGGACAGAGCTGAGAATAGAGAGATGGGATGGGACAGAGCTGGGAAAAGAGAGATGGTATGGGATAGAGCTGGGAAAAGAGAGATGGGATGGGGCAGAGCTGGGAATAGAGAGATGGGATGGGAAAGAGCTGAGAATAGAGAGATGGGATGGGGCAGAGCTGGGAATAGAGAGATGGGATGGGACAGAGCTGAGAATAGAGAGATGGGATGGGACAGAGCTGGGAATAGAGAGATGGGATGGGACAGAGGTGGGAATAGAGAGATGGGATGGGACAGAGCTGGGAATAGAGAGATGGGATGGGACAGAGCTGGGAATAGAGAGATGGGATGGGACAGAGCTGGGAAAAGAGAGATGGGATGGGACAGAGCTGGGAATAGAGAGATGGGATGGGACAAAGCTGGGAATAGAGAGATGGGATGGGACAGAGCTGGGAAAAGAGAGATGGTATGGGACAGAGCTGAGAATAGAGAGATGGGATGGGACAGAGCTGAGAATAGAGAGATGGGATGGGACAGAGCTGAGAATAGAGAGATGGGATGGGACAGAGCTGAGAATAGAGAGATGGGACAGAGCTGGGAATAGAGAGATGGGATGGGACAGAGCTGAGAATAAAGAGATGGGATGGGACAGAGCTGAGAATAGAGAGATGGGACAGAGCTGGGAATAGAGAGATGGGATGGGACAGAGCTGGGAAAAGAGGGATGGGACAGAGCTGGGAATAGAGAGATGGGATGGGACAGAGCTGGGAAAAGAGAGATGAGATGGGACAGAGCTGGGAATAGAGAGATGGAATGGGACAGAGCTGAGAATAGAGGGATGGGACAGAGCTGGGAATAGAGAGATGGGATGGGACAGAGCTGGGAATAGAGAGATGGGACAGAGCTGGGAATAGAGAGATGGGACAGAGCTGGGAATAGAGAGATGGGATGGGACAGAGCTGGGAATAGAGAGATGGGATGGGACAGAGCTGGGAATAGAGAGATGGGATGGGACAGAGCTGGGAATAGAGAGATGGGATGGGACAGAGCTGGGAATGGAGAGATGGGATGGGACAGAGCTGGGAATGGAGAGATGGGATGGGACAGAGCTGGGAATAGAGAGATGGGATGGGACAGAGCTGGGAATAGAGAGATGGGATGGGACAGAGCTGGGAATAGAGAGATGGGATGGGACATAGCTGGGAAAAGAGAGATGGGATGGGACAGAGCTGGGAAAAGAGAGATGGGATGGGACAGAGCTGGGAAAAGAGAGATGGGATGGGACAGAGCTGGGAATAGAGAGATGGGATGGGACAGAGCTGGGAATAGAGAAATGGGATGGGACAGAGCTGGGAATAAAGAGATGGGATGGGACAGAGCTGGGAAAAGAGAGATGGGATGGGACAGAGCTGAGAATAGAGAGATGGGATGGGGCAGAGCTGGGATGGGACAGAGCTGGGAATAGAGAAATGGGATGGGACAGAGCTGGGAATAAAGAGATGGGATGGGACAGAGCTGGGAAAAGAGAGATGGGATGGGACAGAGCTGAGAATAGAGAGATGGGATGGGGCAGAGCTGGGATGGGACAGAGCTGGGAATAGAGAGATGGGATGGGACAGAGCTGGGAATAGAGAGATGGGATGGGACAGAGCTGGGAATAGAGAGATGGAATGGGACAGAGCTGGTAAAAGAGAGATGGGATGGGACAGAGCTGGGAATAGAGAGATGGGATGGGACAGAGCTGGGAATAGAGAGATGGGACAGAGCTGGGAATAGAGAGATGGGATGGGGCAGAGCTGGGATGGGACAGAGCTGGGAATAGAGAGATGGGATGGGGCAGAGCTGGTAAAAGAGAGATGGGATGGGACAGAGCTGGGAATAGAGAGATGGGATGGGACAGAGCTGGGAAATAGAGAGATGGGATGGGGCAGAGCTGGGAATAGAGAGATGGGATGGGGCAGAACTGGGATGGGACAGAGCTGGGAATAGAGAGATGGGAGCGGGGAAAGGTGAGTTTTTACAGGTGCCCTGGAGAAGGGGGGTTCACACAGCAGGGGCATCCCGAATCAGGATGCCTCAAGGAAAAGCCTGCGGCCAGCCCTGGAATTTTTTAGATCCCAGGCCAGCCGCTGGTGGGTTCCACTTTAAAGGTATTCCTGGGCATCCTTCCCCCAAATTAACTAAACATTCAGTTTTCACCTCCCCCCAATCATTGACATTGGCAGCCAGCTTTTACCTTATTCACGCGCTCTTTCTTCATGCTCGGCCGCCCCGCCCCCTATCTTTCCGCTCGCCCGCGCGCTTTCATTCCTCCTGCCTGCTCGCCCCGTCCACTGTCTTTGATCCCTCCCGTCCCGCCCACTGCCTTTCCTCCCTCCCGCCCGCTGTCATTCCTCCCTCCCGCCCCGCCTGCTTTCTTTACAAGCTGTCATTCCCTCAGTCCCGCCCACTGTCATTACCTCCCTCCCGCCCCGCCCGCTGTCTTTCCTCCCACCTGCCTGCCCCGCCCCGCTTTCATTCTGCCCGACTACCCGCCTGGCCGCGGGGTCCGGAAACCTAGCCGCCGCGGTCCACGGGTTGAGTACCCCTGCTATATACAGCCACCCACCTGTAGAGCCGCACGGTGACCGCGTCCTTCTCCTCCCGCACCCGATGGTAGCGAACCTCCGAGCGGGTTCCCTCAGGGCCCGGTACCATTAGCGGTCCGCGGCCCGGGGGTTGGGGACCACTGGTCTACAGCATCATGGCGGACGCTTCTCTCTGGCCATGCCAGAGCCGAGCTACAAGAAAATATCCGCCACTCATTAATAATAAACGGGCACAGGAAGAGGTGGCCACGCCCTCAACCCACAAACCATACCCACATGTTGCTCCATCGTCACATCCTCACTACTGACGGCGACAATGCGCGGACGGCAGGCGCCGCTGCGCACCTTAGAGGGAACAGTGCCGTGCACCATACCTCCCAACTTTTGAAAGTCGTAAAGAGGGACACAAGAAGCCACGCCCCCAGCTACACCCTTAAAGGGAAACGCCAACTAAGAACATACCTCACAATTTTTCAAGGTGAAAAAGAGGGACATTTGTTAAATTAAGCCATGCCCCCTCATTGGGGGATGGATAGTTTACCAGTTAAAACAATAGAAACACTTTGAATAGACAAATGAATAATTTATTGCTGCAGATCTGCATGTTACACCCCAAAGAGGGACAAATAAGAACGAGGGACAGGGGGACACAGACTCCAAAGAGGGACAGTCCCTCCAAATCAGGGACACTTGGCAGGTATGTGATAAGTGTGACCAGAACATGATGTAGGGGGAGGGGGCAGCAAGTTCAGCACGGCACCCAGCCAATACAGTGGAGAACAAAATCCAACAGGGCTGGGAGAGAGGGGAACAGGAAGTCACAGTGGCAAGTGAATGACAGCATGTGGGGAGGGCTGGAGTTTACTGTACTCACACAATGTGATTCAGGTAACGAGCTCTGTGCCTCCTCATGTCACTGCACCTCACACTGATATAGGGAGGGGAGGGGGGAGAGGTGGGAACCTGTCACGCTGTGTGCTCTCTATACCGGCACCAGCAGCATTCATTACAGTAACTTCCTGGCTGAAGTAAACACGCAAACACTCACCACGCCGATGCTTGAAACTTCCGTGCTCATCTCTTCCCCGCCCTGTCACATGACTAGATTTTCACAACAGGGGGGCGACTGAGAGCTGATATACAGAAGCAGGAACTGCTCTTAAAGCAGACCTTCACTCTGAATAAGAGTCTATCTTATATGTTTCCCACACCCTGTACATACAGATTGCTCACATTAAAAATCATCCTACCTGCATCTACTGCATGTTATGAGCCTTTAAACATCCAAGATGGCAGCTTATGGAAGCCGCCATCTTATCAGGCAGCCTGCAAACGGGAAGTGCCTCCTGACTGT
Organism: Gastrophryne carolinensis; assembly: GCA_027917425.1. Classification (NCBI taxonomy): domain Eukaryota; kingdom Metazoa; phylum Chordata; class Amphibia; order Anura; family Microhylidae; genus Gastrophryne; species Gastrophryne carolinensis. The sequence continues at coordinate 41,169,966 of CM051235.1, read as the reverse complement.
GCTGCTCTGCATTCTGGGACTGCTGACCGTTACCTGACCCCAGCTCTGCTCTGTCTGAGCAAAGCACAGCTATAACCCCGCCCCCCTGTACCGTATCCCACTCTCCTCTCCTCAGTGTGATGCTTCTGAGTCAAGATGGCGGCACCCGTATCCTAAATTCCTGAACAGAGTTGCAGCCCAGTGGGGGAAAGAATAAGTTAGTGACAAAAAACCTAAATTAATTAATTTTAGATGCTGGGGAACCGTTTTTTAAGAGTTTGGGCTTTTCATTAAATCATGCTGAAGGTCCGGTTTAATTCATGCTGCTTATATGACGGCTTCATCTTGCACACCACATCGGCTGTGCATTCCGCACCTGGTCCCAACGGCCGACCACAAAGTTTACAATTTTTTTTTTTTTTAATGAAAGCTTTTACCCAGCTCAGTGAGCACCCCCCTGAGGCATGGCGCCCGGGGCAAGTGCCCCCCTAGCTACGCCCCTGCACACACGAATCCTGGCGGTGGCCACGCCCACCCGGCTCCCTGTCCAATCCCAGCTGTGGCCACGCCACACTGGAGAGCTGAAGCCGATTGGCTAACAAGCTCTTATTGCAGGCATCACTAGCGGAGAAGTCTGTCTGCACTGAGAAGGGAAGGGGGCTGTGGGTGGGGGTAGAGAACACAGCGCCTTGCTGGGGATGAAGGCTCCATGCCTGACATAAGCCCTGAACGTCCCGCGGTAAGAGGGCAACCGGGCGGGACGCAGGAATCATAATGCGATCCCGGGACAGTCCCGCCCAATCCGTGACGGTTGGGGAGTATGCGTGCACCCGGCGTATAAGACGACCCCCCCACTTGGGATCATGTTCTTCAGGGCCAGAAAGTCGTCTTATACGCCGGCAAATACGGTATGTCCATCAAGTTCAACCAAGGGTGTTGGGGTAGGGGAAGTTATTTTTTATTTTATAGAGGAAGCTATTTATTTTATTTTTGTTTTTTTATTTTTTACTGATAGCCGCTAATAGTAACTGTTAATGTTATTTTCTTCTAAAAAAAGCATCTAATCCTTTTTTGAAGCTGTCAGCGGTTGATGCTGTAACAAGCTTCTGTGGGAGGCTATTCCATAGATTTATAGTTCTTATGGTAAAAAAATGATTGTCTCCTCCGGAGACTAAATTTCTTTTTTGTTTTCCAATCGAAGGAAGCGTGCCCCCTTGTCTCTGTCAATCCCTAAACAGGCTCACAATATCTAAAAGAATTCAGTTCAAAATCTTATGCCTAACCTACAAAGTTCTCTATAGCCAAGCTCCTTACCCCATACAAACCAAGATGCAGTCTCCGATCTGCTTAAGACCTCCTCTAGTCTTCACCCCCTTCACCCCCCCCTTCACCCCCTCTATTCCACTCTCGTGTCCAGGACTTCACACATGCCACTCTGCTCCTCTGGAATGCCCTTCCCCATGCAATTTGACACTCTCCAACCCTTAAAAACTTTAAATGGGTTTTGAGGGGGATTTTATTTAGACAAGCCTATCATCTGGCCTAACCAAAGCACTTTATAGTCTTGCCATCCTTCAGAGCACTTGCTACCAGGGCTGGCATCAGCAGTGATTGGTCCACTTTAATATGCTATGAAAATCCAAGTAATCAGATGCAGGGAACTTCAGTCATCTAATGACCCCCCCGCCACCCTACCCTGGTGCTGAGGCAGGATGGGGTGGGGTTTACAAATAAAAAAGCCCGTACAGGTGCCCGACGCGCTCCGAATTCTGGCCACTGCCATCTTTGCTGAGAGAGACAGAGCCGTATCACACGGCTCCGTGTGCACTTCCGTCCAGCCATTCAAGTGAAAGAGTGGTGGGAATGTGTGCGGACCCAGGGGATGCGTCTCTTTTCCTTTTCAAAAGAAACAAAGGAGGGGTGGCAGCCGCTCAGACCATTTTATAACTAACCTGGGAGGTGCACGTTAGCAGGGCAATTAGGATACAAAAGTCTTAAAGGAGCCACAGCACTCAACCCTGTTAGCTTGCAGACCAACCTACAATCTGTCTCTAAACTTAGTTAAAAACAGAGGACTCAGTCTCACACATCTGCATTAAGTATGCTTAAGCTGCACCACCAGCGCCATGTTACCTCTGTGGGGTGCAGTCCTTAGGGCAACCTCAGGTAAACCTGCTCTCAATGTATCTATTGCATTCTATGTCCCAAATGGGGCTCTCAGAGATTAGAGTTAGGACTGCATCCCACAGAGGCACCTTGGCGCTTGGTGGTGCAGCTTAAGTATACTTCTGCAGATGTGTGTGACTGAGTGTGTGACTGTTTTTAACTAAGTTTGGAGACAGACTGTAGGCTGGTCTGCAAGCTAACAGGGTTGAGTGCTTTGGCTCCTTTAAAGTGGACCATCATCAAGATTCCCGGGCCGATCACCTCCCTCCCCGCGGGACATCCGAGATCGGGATGTCCCGCGGTGTGAAACCCCCCCAAAACCCCCAAACCCCCTTACCTAGGCGTGCACGCCCCCGCGCCGGCCGTCTGTGAATGGCCGGCGCACGCGCGCGCACGTCAAGAGGGAGGCGGCGGCGGAGGAGCCACGGACAAGCGGCTGTCAAATCCCTTGTCAGTCGGCGCTGGGAGCGGGGAGAGGTGAGTTTTTAGGGTGATCGGGGGGGTTTCACACAGCGGGGCACCCCGATCGGGGGTGCCCCACCGAAGTGGACCAAGACCCAGGATAGTCAAAATCCTGGGTGTTGGTCCACTTTAAGTCTTTTCCTGCGGGCACCGCTGGGGCTCCAGGGTGCAGAGCAGGTGCCCGGCTAAGGTATAGGCTTTTTTTATTTGTAACCCCGCCGTCCTGCCTCATCGCCAGGGTAGGGTGGCAGGGCAGGGGGTTATAGTTGACTGAAGTTCCTCTTTAACTAAAAAGACTTTTTGTTTAATGTATGGCCGGCTTCACACCTAGGCTATGCGTGCAATAGTGATTATCGCTATTGCAACGTGTTCGCCCGCCTACTCCCACCTAGAAGTTGCCCAACTGGTTGGTAGGGACTATAGACACAGCTAATACAAGAGCAATCACTTTGGAGACAGCAGCTGCTAAACACAAAAAAAAATTCAATTTATTAAGTGGCTTTCTGCCAGGAGTCTGTTCCATGTTGCTCAGCTATGGCTGTTTACAGATGGGATTATCTTCTATTTGATTTGGATCATTTAACCAATTAGTTTTCACATAAAATGCGTTGATATAAAAACTAGGTGGCGGATTGAAAGTGGATCAGTGCACAAAAGGTGGAGTCTGTGCCCTAATGCAGGTCTCCATCAATTTTTTTTATTTATTTAAAAACACATAATAATAATCTTTGTGTAGTACCAACAGGTTTCACAGCACTTTGCAAACAGAGGCGTCATGTACAAACATTAATAAATTACATAGCAACAAAACGGGTAAACCATTGAAACAAAAGGAACCAGATCTCTGCTCACAAGCTTCCAATCGGGGAGGCTGATTCATTAATAGCGACAGATAGCGACTGTTGAGTGACTGTAGCGGTATTTTGACAGCGACCGCTAGTAGTCGCTGTGCTTGGCCATTGTTCGGTGGATGATAGCGACTCAGTCGGTGTGCCGTAATGTTGAATACAAGATGCTGAGTCGCTATTTGACAGGTTCGCTGTTGTATGGGAGCGCATGATAGCGACTGGACATAGCGACCGGCACCCACCATATTCATTAAAAAATCAGCCTTAAAAATTCCTAGCGCTGTGAAATGCATGTTTAAATCCCAGAGCGCAGTAGGCGATGTGTTAAAAGTAGTTTTTTAACCCCCTAACCACCCAAAAAAAAATGGAATGATTTTGAAATAATATTCAAACCTGAATAGTTTAAAATCAGACCTGTAATATCAATTCTGCAAAAAAAAAAAAATTTTTAAAAATCCCCAAAAAATACATTTTCAAAGGAAGAAGTGTTCACAGATTTTTTTTGAAATTTAAAAAAAAAAAAAAAAATGACAAAATAATTATTAATTAAAATACATTCTGCTATTGAAATGCATTGGAGAGCGCCAGGTAGCGAGAGGTCATACCTGTCGCTGTTCAAGGATATTCGCTGGCGCTGTGGGATGAGGCTGGGAATGATGAATGAGTTGCTAGGTGGCGCTATCTCAGTCGCTAAGCAGTATCGGGTTGATAAATGTGTGATTGTGGAGGGGAGCCGGCGTTCTAGTTGCGGTACCTGGCTTTACTGGCCGGCTCCCCAGTCGCTATCTGTCGCTATCTGTCGCTATTCCTTGATAAATAAGGCCCTAAGAAGAGAATGAGGGTGACACAAAAGGTAATAAGTTCTTTGTACTCTGGTCCAGTCATCTTAGCAAAAATAAAAGTATATACAAACAGGGTTAGACGGGAGCACTTTGGGCCCACCCAAGGAAATCATTCTTGGAGCCCATTAGAGAAAATCCTTGGCCCTGCCTTCAGATAAGATACAATTCGAGTATAGTTATATAAAATCTGATATTTATTGGCCAAATAGCAAATATAATCTACTGAATAATATAACAACCTCACATAACACTCCAGGAACACTATTTTAATCTTGGATCTTGCACTGTCCGAATGTTGGCCTTGAGTCAGTGCCTGGGGCCCGCTGGAAGATCCCCAGACTCTGGTGGGCCAGTCTGACATTTATACAAGCTGTATGGGCCAGCCTGATGTGGAGGCTGATTCATTACTAACACCAGGTATCGGCAGATGAGCGTCTGTATAGCGGCGCTTAACATAGCCTCACCTCACCAGTACAGCACTGCAGCGAGCGAGAGATAGCGCCAGCCCAGTGCGACCAACTCTCGGCGTCCACACAATACTTATTAAAAAAAGGACACACACAGAGCGTTGGTGCTCTAAATCTGGTCGCTATAGCATAGAGCGCCGGACGCTGTGTGATTAAAGTCTATTTTTGAACACATATCCACCAGTAACAAAGCGAAAATACATGGAATGACATTGTTGTAACATTGTGACATTAACACTTTAGTGCCAGACCTGTAATGACAATTCTGCACCGTGGGGTCCTCCGATCCCCCCCTAGGGCTCTTCTATCTTCAGGAGAGAGCCTCTCAGGCTCTCTCCCCGTCCTCTCCTGATGGGAGCCGCCATCTTGATGCGAAGCCCCGTCCCTTTTGGCTGCCGATTACCGGAATCTGTCACCAGATCAGCGAGGGACACAGGAGGTGATGATTGGAGGTGAGTAAAGAAAACTGGTGAACTGGTAAGGGATCCATGAGACCCCTATACCAGTTCACAAGGCTGGGGCTGGCAAGTCACCTGCAGCTTGCGGGTGACTTGCCATCAACCCCTGGCCCCCAAAATTACCTGCCTCACCAAAGGCCGGGGGGGGGGGGGGCAGATGAGCCCGGGCCCACAGAGGCTATGTGGGCTTGTAGCCTTCAGGGCCAGGGGCCACCTAAGATGGCCCCTGCGCCCTGTTCTACAAGCCCTGCATAGCTGGTCCCGGGCTAGTTATGTATGGCAAGGGGGACCTCACGCCATTTTTTGGGGGGGGTTTAAGGGTTTTTAACTCTTAAAATTCCAAAAAAAATGGGCGGACCCTATGTAATTTTTCTTAAAATTACCCCATGTTACCTGTTACCCAGCAGGTATAAAAGGCTTCCAGTGTCACCAGGAGCGCAGAAGCCAAATTGATCAGCATGGGACACAGTGCTCAGGGATTGATGGAAGGTATTAAAAAAATTATAATAAAATATTTTTTCTCTGTGTCTGTTTTTTTTTTTACATTTAACCCTTTGTGAACTGGTAAGGAATCTATGAGACCCCTATACAGTTCACAAAGCTCTGGGTGGGTGAGAGGGTGACTTGCCATTAATCCCCAGCACCCCCAATTACCTGCCTCCCCAAAGCCCGGGGTGGGGCAGAAGAGCCCGTGGCCATAGGCTATGCCGGCTTGTAGCCTGCAGGGCCAGGGGCCACCAAAGCTGACCCCTGCGCCCTGTCCTACAAGCCCCCATAGCTGGTCACGGGCTGGTTAAGCTGGGTAGGGGGGACATCACAACATTTTTGGGGGATTTTTAAGAGTTTTTAACCCTTAAAATTCCCCCAAAAAATGGGGTCCCCCTCCCCGGGAGGGGGGACACTATGTCATTTTTTTTTTTTAATTAACCCTATGTTACCTGTCACCCAGCAGGTCTAAAAAGCTTCCAGCATCAGCAGGAGAGCAGAAGCCAAATTGATCAGCGTAGGACACAGTGCTCTATGATGGATGGGAGGTAAGTACTAAAAAAATTATAATAAAATATTTTTTCTCTGTGTGTTTTTTTCACATTTAACCCTTTGTGAACTGGTAAGGGATCTATGAGACCCCTATACCAGTTCACAAGACTGGGGGCTGGCTAGTCACCTGTGCCTAGCGGGTGACTTACCATTAACCCCAAGCCCCCGAATTACCTGCCTCCCCAATCCCCGGGGGAGGGGGGCAGAAGAGCCCGGGGCCATAGGATATGCCAGACCTCACAACAATTTAGTTTTTTTTAATTAACCCTTTATAGTGTGGATAATAGTTGTATTTTAATTGTAAATGTGCTCTTTTCAGTTTGGGGGGATCTCCTGGACAGGAACAGGGGGCTACCGATACATATGTGGTACCGTTGTAATCAAGAGAATGGGTCTATGACATGCAATATGGTTTTCTTTAATAAAATAAATGGTTTATTTAAAATAAATGAGACAATTTTTAAAACTAATAATTTTTAAAAAAAATTTTAAATATTTAAAAAAACAGTAGGAAAATTACAAACAAGACATTTCATGTTAAAGCCTAAACTCTGCCGCAAAAAAATATATATAATTTTCCTGGAAATTCCGGCAAAAAGCACAGTTAAACATGGAACAAAATGGTGAAAATGACCTGTCAACAGAGGGTGACAAAATCTCAAGTAGGATGGCAATTAAAAGGGTTAAAATTAACTATGCATGTTGGGTATTGTTCTGCTCGGGGGATCAGATTTAGCTTGTTTTTTATTGTTTGCATATTGATATCTTAGGAAAAGGTCTTTTTTTATTCTGCTTTTTTATACATTTTTAGGGAAACCCTGTGCAACCTAAGAATTCTTCAAGGGATTACTTCCATAAAAATGAGCCCATTACAAAAAGGCCAGGTATGCCTAGAAAGTGTAACATGTGTACTTTCAGGGAATATATGGTTTTTAGGGGTTATTCCAAATGTAAAGAGTTGTTTTGGTAGAAAAGGTGCAAGGTGTGCTGGTGTCTGCAGAGCTGACAATTTCAAGTAAAATTACCGTTACGCACATGCTTTACTTTGTGGTGTTTGGCAACTCTTCCCTTGACAGTAGCTATGCATGTTGGGTATTGTTCTGTTCGGAGGATGTTGCTTTTTCAGATTTAACTCGTTTTTTCTTGTTTGCATATAGTTTGTTTATGAAAATGTGGCTTTGATTCTGCTTTTCTATTCTTTTTTTAGGGAAACCCTGTGCAACCAAAGAATTCATTGAGGGATTACGTCCAGAAAACTGCACCCATGTCAACAAGCCTGGTACGCCTAGAAAGCTTAACGTGTGTACTTTGGAAGAATATCTGGTGGGGATATTTTAAATGTAAAGGGCTGTTTTTCTTGAAAAACTGAAAGGTGCTCTGTGACATTCATGCAGGTTTGATAGTAGAAGACAGGTATATTTCTCCCAGGTTCCGTTCCTATGTGAGGTAATAGCTGAGCCTCTCACCTGTCAGGTAATTAATTAGGGGGAATGAGAGGCTGACAAAAGGAGGAAGTCAGGGGGCAGATCTGTCTCTCTCTGGCTGAGGACACAGCCCAGGTCTGTGGAGAGATTCATGTGAGTAAAGGTTGCTGGAAGTGTTTTTTGTAGCTGGCAGAGAGAAGCTCTCCAGCTAGTAGTGAGGGTTTTCACTTGTTTAGTTAGTGCCGGACAGGCAAGGATTTTCTTTTGTTGCTGTGTTATCTTTATTTTGCTTTTGCAACCTTTACCAATAAAGCTGACCAAGAGTCAGATTGAATGAACTTTCTGCTGTTTGCCTGATTGGATACAGACAAAATACGTGTCCCTCGACATCAGAAGAGGGCGATCCCGGACACTTATCACAGCTCATACCGCCTAGCACAGTTGTATTTTATCTGAAAATCTCCTAAAGTGCTGTTTCGGTTTGGGAGTCTCCTAGTCAGAGAAATATCTGGTACCGCTGTAACCGGGAGAACTTGGGATTTCACACACAATAAGATTTTATTGACACTCTTACAATTTTTATTCCAAAAAAACACTACAAATTGTAAAAAATAGTTTTTTTTTTATTTTTTTGCACATATTTCACCCAAAAATATTGAGAATACACCAAATAAATGACAAACAAGACATGTTCATTTTAAAGCCCATATTCTGCTGAAAAAAACAATATATAAATTCCCTGGGAGATCCCTGGAAATCCCTTCAAAAATCACAGTTGAACATGTGGAGCGCAAAATAGTGCAAAATGGTCTGGCAACAAAGTGTGACAAAATCTCCAGATAGGCTGGCAGTTAAAGGGTTAAACACAAGCAAATAAACAACCATTGAAATGTATGGGAAAGCGACAGTGAGCGAAAGGTAATACCTGCCGCTCTGGCAGCTAGAGAGCCGGAGCTATGCACTGGGACGCTACATGGTGCTGTTAGAGTCGCTCACCAGATTTGCTTTCATAAATGTGGTTTTGCCTACAGCGCCCAGCGTTCACCAGACGCTGCCTGCCGCTATGAGGCACTACCTGGCGCTATCCCTTCTTAAATAACCCCCATAGTGCTGTTTTCGATGCAAAGGTTGTAGTGCATAATGTTTGATAATGGGTCGGGGTTCCGAAAAATGATTTAGATGATGGGTTCAAGAAGAAGAGTTAGATTAGTGGATGTAGTTGCCTACCCTAAAAAGACACATTTTTATGAAGTGTGCTTTGAATCAAATTGTTGGGAGGTACATGAGACACACACAAAAATACACATTAATAAATATTATCTCTTACTGGAGCAATTCAGGCATGGGCAACCTAATTGAGCAAATCAGGTTGCCCGTGCTGTTGGAGATAACGTGCAACAACTTACAGCTTGTGTATATTTATATGACTCTGTAAGTGGCTGCTTGGAAGTGGTGAGTTAAAGCAGGATCTCCTGTGGTAAGCTTTGGGAAACTGAGCTCATTTGGTAAGTAAAATATAGTAAACTGTGTTTGTTTCATTTTTGTGAATCAGTGTGTTAATGCTGGCACAAATTTAAACCAAAGAAAAAAAAAAAAAAGTTTTTTTTTTTCACTTTCTCTCTCCTGGATTCCTGCTGAGGCCTAATTGAGGCCTAATTGAAGCAGGTGTGTTATAAGCCAGCACACAACTCTTGTAGCTTGCTCTTGAGGCTGACTCTGTAAGTGGCTGCTTGGAAGTGGTGAGTTAAAGCAGGAGTTAAAAGAAGAAGTTACAAGCAGAAGTGCTGAAGCTGTAAGTATCTGCCTTTGATTTCATACTGTTATTTTAAGTGTTGTAAATTCTACACTTGGTGTTCCCACAAATTGATACAATGGGTTCCATGCCTAACAATGCTGTCCAGTGTACATCTTGTTCTATGTATGCACTTCTTGATCAATCGGTCGATGGTGGATATATATGCCCCGGATGTCTGCGAATCGCTGATTTGGAAGCCGTCATTCACGATCTAAATAAGCGATTGGCAACACTGAAAGAAATTGTTATCATGCAAAAGAGTCTGGATCTCACTGATCTGGCACTACATGGGTCAGGGGAGGGGGAGGGTGGTAGTATGGGGCGAGAGGAAAAGCAGGAAAATGAGTTTGCCCGGTTGGCAGATGAGGAGGATGTTAGCTCAGGGATGGCACAGCTGCAGCAAGACACATCTGTCGGCTCCAGTAAGAAAGGGAGGGGAAATGCGAGAACAGGGCAGGCAAGACAGGTGCTGGTAGTGGGTGACTCTATTATTAGGGGAACAGACAGGGCAATCTGTCACAAAGACCGGGATTGCCAAACAGTGTGTTGCCTTCCTGGGGCAAGAGTACGGCATGTAGCGGAGCGGGCTGACAGATTGTTGGGAGGGGCTGGCGTGAACCCAGCGGTCATGGTGCATATTGGCACAAATGACATAGGAAGAAGTAGGTGGAAGGTCCTAAAAAATGATTTCAGGGACTTAGGCCGTAAGCTTAAGGCAAGGACCTCAACTGTAGTATTCTCAGAAATACTACCAGTACCAAGAGCCACACCAGAGAGGCAGCGGGAGATTAGAGATGTAAACAGGTGGCTCAAAAATTGGAGTAAAAAGGAGGGGTTTGGGTTCTTAGAGAACTGGGCCGACTTCACAGTGGGCTACAGGTTCTTTGGCAGGGATGGGTTGCACCTCAATGGGGAGGGTGCATCTGTTCTGGGGGAGAGGATGGCTAAAAGGTTAGAGGAGTGTTTAAACTGAGCACTGGGGGGGAGGGTAAAAGCAGTTACAAAGGGAAAGTTAGGAAAGAAAGTGACAGTGGGTGTAGACATGAAACTGGGGGTGGAGAGGGGGGAGGGATTAGCACATCTAGCAGGAATAAGTGCAATATACAAACTTATCAAAAGTGTCATAAGCATTTGAAATGCATGCTTACAAATGCTAGAAGTTTGACTAATAAAATGGATGAACTAGAATTGATAATAACAGAAGAGCAATATGACATAGTGGGGGTAACAGAGACCTGGCTGGATGAAAGCTATGACTGGGCAGTAAATTTACAGGGATACTGTGTGTTTAGGAGGGACCGTAACAAACGCAAAGGGGGTGGAGTCTGCTTAATTGTAAAATCATCTCTACAGCCTGCTCTGCGGGAGGATATATGTGAGGGGAATGACCATGTGGAGTCTGTATGGGTAGAAATACATGGAGGGAGAAACAAAAATAAAATACTGATGGGAATTTGCTATAAACCTCCAGATATATCCGAATCCATAGAAAATATGATGCTAAGGCAAATAGATATAGCCGCTAAACTAAATGAGGTAGTGATTATGGGAGACTTTAACTACCCGGATATAGACTGGGATGCTGAAACGTGTTTCGCATAAAGGTAATAGTTTTTTATCTAAAACAAAAGATGGCTACCTTTCCCAACAAGTACAAGCTCCAACAAGGGGGAAAGCCATATTGGACCTAATACTAACCAATGTACCAGACAAAGTAATAAAGGTACAGGTTGGGGGACACCTTGGAAGCAGTGATCATAATATCATTAATTTTCAATTAGCAGTCACTAGGGTGCCTTATCAAGGAGCCACAAAAATGGGGGGCTTCAAAAAGGCAAAGTTTGACCAACTTAGAGATGCCCTGCACTGCATTGACTGGGAAAATGCCCTTAAAAACAAAAGCATGGACGCTAAATGGGGTACTTTCAAAGGAATACTTAATTTTCATTGTGACAGATATATACCTTACAGGAATAAAACTATTAGACGCACATGTAAACCGATGTGGCTAAATAAAAAGGTTAAGGGGGCAATAAACAACAAAAAAAAGGCATTTAAACGTTTAAAGCAGGAAGGGACAGCGGAAGCGTTAAAAAAATATATAGAAGAAAATAAACAATGTAAACAACAGATAAGGGCAGCTAAGCTGGAGACAGAAAGACTGGTCGCGAAAGAGAGTAAAACTAACCCCAAATTATTCTTTAGCTACATAAACCGTAAAAGGTACAAACCTGAGGGTGTGGACCGCCTGAAAAGCAAGGAGGGGACCCCTATAGAGGGAAATGAGGAGAAAGCTAATTTGCTTAACAACTTCTTTGCTTCTATATTCACAAAAGAATTTGACATGCCGAGTGAAATGCAGGGGAATAACCGAAACCCTCCATTAAATGTCACTGGTCTAACCAAGGAAGAAGTCCAGCACCGTCTCAAGCAGATAAAAATCGATAAATCACCGGGACCAGATGACATAAATCCTCGTGTTTTAAGGGAGTTATGTACAGTAATAGACAAGCCGTTATTTCTAATATTTGTGGATTCCATAACTACAGGGTCTGTTCCAATGGATTGGCGCTTGGCAAATGTGGTGCCAATATTCAAAAAGGGATCTAGGGGGGAACCTGGGAACTAGAGACCGGTAAGCTTAACATCTGTGGTGGGCAAGCTGTTTGAAGGTTTCTTAAGGGACACTATCCTGGAGCACCTTGGGGAAAATGACCTTATTACTCCATATCAGCATGGATTTATGAGGAATCGCTCCTGCCAGACAAACCTAATCAGCTTTTATGAGGAGGTAAGTTCAAGTTTGGATCAGGGGGAGTCATTGGATATCATATATCTTGACTTTTCTAAAGCATTTGATACTGTGCCACATAAAAGGCTGGTACAAAAGATGAGAATGATTGGACTGGGGGAAAACGTGTGCAGATGGGTGGGAAATTGGCTTAATGATCGGAAGCAGAGGGTGGTTATCAATGGTACACACTCAGATTGGGTCACTGTTACTAGTGGAGTACCACAAGGGTCAGTTCTGGGACCAATTCTCTTCAATATATATATAAATGACATTGGGTATGGATTAAACAGTAAAGTCTCAATCTTTGCAGATGATACTAAGCTGAGTAAAGTAATTAAAACAAAAGAGGACAACAGGCAGCTACAAACAGATTTAGATAAATTGGAAGCATGGGCAGTTAAATGGCAAATGAAGTTTAACACAGATAAATGTAAGGTTATGCACATGGGAAGGAGAAATCTGTGTCATGATTACACACTAAATAAAGAAACACTTGGTAAAACAACAATGGAAAAGGACCTAGGGGTTTTAATTGACAATAAGCTCAACTGTAGTAATCAATGCCAGGCAGCTGCTGCCAAGGCAAATAGGATCATGGGGTGCATCAGGAGGGGCATAGGTGCTCATGACCAGAGCATCATTTTACCCCTGTACAAGTCACTGGTCAGACCCCATATGGAATACTGTGTACAGTTCTGGGCACCTGTGCTTAAGAAGGACATATCAGAACTGGAGCGTGTTCAAAGAAGGGCAACAAAGTTAATAAAAGGAGTGCGGGGGCTAGAGTACCCGGAAAGATTGTCCAAGTTAGGTTTATTTAGTCTAGAAAAAAGACGATTGAGGGGTGATCTAATAACTATGTATAAATATATTCGGGGTCAATACAAGGATCTGTCCCACAATCTATTTATACCCCGGAGTGTAACCATAACCCGGGGGCATCCACTAAGGTTAGAGGAAAGGTGCTTTCTCCACCGACATAGGGGATTCTTCTCTGTAAGAGCAGTGAGACTATGGAACTCGCTGCCAGAGGAGGTAGTAATGATGGATACAGTAAAAACGTTCAAAAGTGGCCTTGATGCCTTCCTGGCATGTAATAACATTTCCAGCTATGGCTACTAGACCACTGGAAGGAGTTAAACAGGCTGAACTGGATGGACTAAAGTCTTTATTCAGCCTTACATACTAGATTGCACTTTTACCCATATCTATATGTAGTTTTGTATTATATATTTCCTGCTGCATGTTGTATTTCCTGTACATTTGAGCTGCGCTCTATGACCTTTTCTCCTGTCTATGTTATTCACCATGTAAGGTGACCTTCTTTTACTGCACTCATGTTACAGTAAATCCAGTTATTGTTACACCATAAATGTCTATTGGGATTTGACTTAATTGGCGCTGCGCCTACCACTCACACTCTGCAACAGGTTATGGGCCCAGTGACTGAAGGAAGCCCCAGAGGCCGGATAAAGTTCAGTGACCAGAAGTGGTCCAGGCAGAGCAAAGCCCCAGCTGATGCAGAGATGACATAAAGAAGCTTTTACAGAGACATCTCCTGTATACAAGTAAGACCGTTCTTATATATAAAGAAGGGAGAATGAACAGCAGCTCCGAGCCTAAACTCAGTGGCCAAGCTGAACAATGACAATTATCAGCTATGGAAGTTTAACCCTTTAAGTGCCAGCCTACCTGCAGCTTTTGCCACTCTCTGTTGCCAGACCATGTTTCACTATTTTTCAGCAGAGTCTGGGCTTTAACATGAAATGTCTTGTTTGTAATTTTTAGGTGTATTCTCAATGTTTTTGGGTGAAATATGTGAAAAAAAATAAAAAAAAAATATTTTTTTACAATTTGTAGGGTTTTTTGTAATAAAAAATGTAAGTTTGTCAATAAAATCTTATTGAGTGGGAAATCCCAATTTCTCCCGGTTACAGCGGTACCACATATGTATTGGTAGCCCCCCGTTCCTGCCCAGGAGACCCCCTAACATAAACTTTATAACATTTTATAACATTTACAAATAAAATACAACTACCATCCACACTACAAAGGGTTAAATCGAGAAAATGACATAGGGTCCCCCCTCCCGGGGGCGGGGGGACCCCATTTTTTTGGGGGGGATTTTTAAGGGTTAAAAACCCTTAAATATCCCCCCCAAAAAATGACATGGGGTCCCCCTTACCCAAAGTAGCCAGCCCGGGACCAGCTATGCAGGGCATGTAGAAACAGGGCACAGGGGCCAGCTTTTGTGGCCCCTGGCCCTGCAGGCTACAAGCCCGCATAGCCCGTGGGCCCGGGCTCTTCTGCCCCCCCCGGGCTTTGGGGAGGCAGGTAATGGGGGTGCCAGGGGTTAATGGCAAGTCACCCGCCAGTCACAGGTGACTTGCCACCTCCCCCAGCCTTGTGAACTGGTATAGGGGTCATGGACCCCTTACCAGTTCACAAGCGGTTAAATGTAAAAAAAAACACACCACACGCAAAAAGAAAAAATTATTTTATTATTATTTTTTTTTTTAATACTTACCTCCCATCCATCCTGGAGCACTGTGTCCCTCGGCAATCACTGGCTTCTGCTCACCTGCTGGAAGCCTTTTATAGCTGCTGGATGACAGAACACAAAGGGTTAATTAAAAAAAAAAATGACATAGGGTCCCTCCTCCATTGGATTTTTATGGGTTAAAAACCCTTAAAAATCCCCCAAAAAAATGACGTGGGGTCCCCCTTACCCAAAGTAACCAGCCCGGGACCAGCTATGGGGGCTTGTAGGCACAGAGTGGGGGGGCCAGCTTTTGTGGCCCCCCCCACCCTGCAGCCTACGAGCCCACATAGCCTATGTGGGCCCGGGCTCTTCTGCCCCCCCTGGCCTTTGGGGAGGCAGGTAATGGGGGTGCCGGGGGTTAATGGCAAGTCACCTGCTAGGGCAGGTGACTTGCCACCCCCCCAGCCTTGTGAACTGGTATAAGGGGTCACATGGACCCCTTACCAGTTCACAAGGGGTTAAATGTGGAATAAAAAAAACACATAAAAAAAATGATCTTTATTATTTTTTTTTTTTTTACTTTACTCACCGGTCCTGTGTCCCCCGGCGATCTCCGCTGACAGTCTGATCGCGTGTTTGGAGGAGAGAGCCTGGGGAGGGGGGGGCCATCACAGCCCTCTCCTCCTCCTCTGCTCCAAGCACCGAGCAGACTGATTCAGTCTCGGGGGCTTGGACAGAAGAAGCCGGCTGCTGGTGACATCACAATGATGTCACATGGCCCCGGGGCTATCAGTCGCGATGCAGGAAGTGGGGGGAGAAAGCATTTTCTGCCCTCTCCTCGCCACCGAAGAGGCTGGGGGGGCGATCGGAGGCCCCCCCCAGTGAAGAGAAGACCCGGCGGGAGGCAGCGCGACCTCAGGTAAGCAAATGTCATTTTTTTTTTTTTTTTTACAGTTAGCAGCTGCTGCTGCCGAATCGGGGGGGGGGGGCTATTCCTGGGGCTCTCCTGGGGCCATCCGATCCCCCGTGACCCCCCAAATTAAAGAGGAGACCCGGCCGGATCCAACGAGGGGTCAGATGAGTATTTTTCATTTTTATTTTATTAACTAGCAGCGGGGAAAGTCGAGCACGTAACACCTACGGGCTTGGCACTTAAGGCCCAGCCAAGCCAGCACATAGGTGTTACGTGCTTGGCAACAAAAGGGTTAAAGTGGAAATGCTATTATACAAAGATGACTTGGGGGCGGTTGTCACTACAGAGAGACCACAGGACTGGGACAGGAAAAGCAGAGAGGCACGGGCCTCCATAAGCTTACTAGTAAAAGACGATTAGCTTATTCACATACCCGTTGAGAATACAGCGAAAAGCATGTGAGATGTACTGAAAAGACTGCATGAGAGATCCAGTTTTTAATAGCTAATTGTTTCTGCTGAGGAAACTTTACAAAATGAGGCTTAGAAGAGAGCAGGACATGTAGGGGCATATAAATGTCATGCTGGAACTGTTACTGAAATGATCAGACATAAACCAATATGACACAAGCAAGCTCAGAACCAAGACGCTCAACAAGAAAAAGCACCTGTTGAGGACCTGTATGTCTTTCATACAAGGCAAGCACTGCCAGTACTAGTGAACCTGCAACTTTGGAAGCCATATCTCAGCTTCCCAAGCCAGGAAGCCAGTGAATGATTAAAGGCTGCAAAGAAAGAGATACAAGCCATGCATACCACCAAAACATGGACAGTTGCAGAACTACCACCTGGAAGGAAAACCATAGGCTGTTATTGGACTTTTAAAGTGAAGTAGAATGCGGATGGTACATATGGAGCCATACAAAGCAAGACTCATAGCCATGGATATTCTCAAAAATATGGAGAGGACACTTGAGGCTTACAAAGAAGATGGGTTTGACAGACTCAGCCTCAGTTGTTGAGAATGGGTGTTACTTTACTGTGCAACAGCTTACAGCTTGTCTGCATTTATGATAGTAGATGGCGCTGTTCAATATATTTATATGTAGTCTCTGTTGTATATTCTCCGCTGCATGTTGTATTTCATGTATATTTGACTGTATGACTTTTTTCTGTCTATTTTATTCACCATATAAGGTGACCTTCTCCTGCTTGCATGTTCCAGTAAAGACATTTCCTGTTACACCACAAATGTCTATCTGGATTTGACTCTGCTGCAGCCAGCACTCACACTCTGCAACTCATGCCACATACCACCAGTCAGTGGTACACCCTATGTAAAGCAGTTGCCACAGGCAGGCCCGCACAGAAGAGGCAATCGCTTGACCCAATTTTCTTACCTGTTCAATTTTTCAGTGGGGATTGAGGCACTGCTGCTGTCATATCTGCATGCCATGTTGTCTTTTTAAATTCAGTCAACCATTGGTGTCTCAGTGGCTGCAATCCTGCCTCCTACCCCCGCAGCAAGCTGGCACGCTCATTAGAAAGGAGCATGGTGCAAGGGCACATTGCTCTATTGAAGTTCTTTCTATAGTTTGCCTCAGGCAGCAAAGAGGCTAGGTCTACCCCTACCACCTGTGAGTGCCCTAATGCAAAGCCTCCCTGGAGCAACCTCCTTGTTTCCCAACTGGCTTTTTTCAGGTTTGAATTTCCCCTTTATTTAATTTTTAGGAAGCCCAAAAATATTACTCAAGGTCCGTTATATACCTTCCTAAGGGGCATCCCAAATGAGGATGCCCTGCATTGTAAAATGTTATGGCGACGATCTTGGCAATCGGCAGAGTGGTTTGCATTAGGGTTGGCTGAACCCATGATTTTGGTTTGCAGGTTTTGCCCGAACTTTAGTGCGAAGTTTGGTTCGGAACCTTGAAATTGAAGTTTGGTCCCAAACCTCATAATAGTCACTGGTGACCTGAACTTTGGTGTGTATAATGACTCTAAAATGTTTGTTGTAAGGGCTAGGGGCTCCTGTGGGTTGCAGATACCCCTATATTTTTTATGCATGAGATTCCCCTACCAAAGCACTAAATGACCCAGTACACCAAGCATAGAGGGTGGGAAGCCCATAGCCAAGGGGCCCAGCGGCTGCCTCTGACCCTGTTGCATTACCAGCAACTATAAACTTTGGCAGGCACCAGGCTCTTCCTGAGGTGGCTGTAACACGGTGGGGTGCCTGCAAGCCATCCTCCGGCATGTCGGACAGGTGGCCTGCAACTCTTCTACCCAGTAAATTAGTATAGGGGTCCATTAGACCCCTTACTAGTTCACAAATAGTTAAAGAAATAAACACACAACAAAAATCAATATTTATTGATCTAAATTTACCCTTTACTTATCCGTACGTCCAGCGGCTGGGACCCTCGTCGCCTTCTCCGCCAGTAGAAGGGGTCAGAATGACCACTTCTGTCAGCATTTAAGACAACGAGGGACAATAGTCCGCTGTCTGTGTTTTGCACCTGCCCCACTGCTACTGTGACATCTCTTATACAAGAGATGGGACCTCTAAGTATGTGCTTCACTGGAGGGCAGGGCATGGAGAGGGTTCGCAGTGAATCCCCAGAAATGCATGTCTATGCTGCAATGTGAGAGACTTGTTTTTAAGCAATTTCAAGTAAAAGTTAAGTTTACTACACTTGGGACTTTGCTGGAAACCTTTTGACTTCACGTGTTGTTGAGAGGTTTCCTGCAGTAACCCTTTGCTCTAGGTCCTTGAGGGAATGCAGTGAGTCAAGCATTCCTTTACTCCTGTGCTCCCCATGGCCAGTCCATCCCCTGGTCAAAGCTGCTCTGTACCCATTTTAAACACCCCTGGCCCCAGTTTTCCCAAGGCCAAATAAACTATTTTTACAATATAGTTTTCTGCTGCTCTGTAGCTCCAGATCAAGTCCC
Source organism: Gastrophryne carolinensis (assembly GCA_027917425.1). Classification (NCBI taxonomy): domain Eukaryota; kingdom Metazoa; phylum Chordata; class Amphibia; order Anura; family Microhylidae; genus Gastrophryne; species Gastrophryne carolinensis. The sequence continues at coordinate 41,151,350 of CM051235.1, read as the reverse complement.
ACAAGGATGAAACGGCAGAGGCAGCAGTGTGACATAATCAACACAAGCAGGTTGTGACTGGAGCCCGGGTTGCCATTGGTCAGGTCCCCAATAAATCAGCCCATTGCTCGGTGCCCGTTAAAGTCGCTTGTGATTAGGGTGTGATATCGTTAGTTATTATCTGTTTCCCCCCCCGGCTTGATCGACCATCCCCGTCCGCTGCCTGTACCGACCTTTGCTTTGTCTGACCTCGAACCTGCCTGCCCCTTTGGATACCCCGCAATCTCTGACCTCCCGGCTTGACCCTTTGGCTACCCCTGACTACGCACCTGTCTCATCCCTGTACTTTGACGCATCATCCGGACTGATGACCTTGGCTTTGTGATACCCTCGCGGTTCATCGACTTTCACCGTAAGCAGACATCCTTTGCGCATATTAAGACCTGGGGGCAACCGTGCCTGGCGAGGCGTACCTAGCGTCCCGGCAAACGGGGACTTGACTATAGGCAGAAGCAGTGGTGGAGATTGGGGGTTGTCTGCTTACATAAGGCTGGTGTCCCGCTGGGCATCACACCCAGTCTCAACATCTTCTTCCTACTGATGCCCTGCCAATGCCGGTAAAAGAAATGATGCACAGCAGAACATGTACAGGCAAACAACAAAAAAAACAGGACAAACATGTTTCATAGCATTCCCCTTCAATAGACTAAATGTCACAGCCAGCAAGCCAGATGGGGAGTGCCGCATCCAGCCTGGGATGCATCACTGAGGCTTGATCCATCGTCTATTGATTACTGTAGGGCTTTCAGTGGTGGTGTTCCGAGCTTGAGCGCAACGCTCTTGTCATCACCTAAGAGGAGGGGATGTGACGCCCCCGTCCACATTAAAGTTGACCAAAGCCCAGGATTTAGACTATCCTATGTTTTGGCCGTTGCCCCTGGGGCACCCTGATCAAGGGTGCCCTGCTGTGTGAAACCCCCAGGGCGCCGAACAAAGTCACCTTTTCCCAGTGCTATGACGCATGTGTGGAAGCCCCAGCAATTAGCGCATTCGGTTTGTCCTTTCGTCCAGGAGCTTGTCTAATGTAAGCGGATCCGAGCGCACTGGCGGCTGCATCCCTCGTTACCCTCTAACAGGGAGCATGCCTGCGCTGGCCATTCACAAATGCCTGGATCTGGCACGCGCCCTTCTAAAGGGATAGCGGATGCTGCTCGTGTACGTACTGTTGGACCCGGAACGAAGGTGAGTTTTTGGCCAATCTGGGGGGGGTTTCACACAGCAGGGCAACCCCAATCAGGGTGCTCCGTGGGGAGAGGGTATGCCTGCCCTGAAGTCTCATAGACTCTAGGGTGGGTTTTGGTCCTCTTTAAAGGCAAGATGAGAGTCTGCAATTAAACAGTCCGCACAGCTGCCACACATGCAAGCCCTGTGCTCGCCCTCCCTTTGTTCCCTGCCTGAGTGACACCATCAGAGAGGTGAGTGGAATATCAAGATCTTCAAACTTATTTTAAAACGTTGCTTTTTTAAAATATTAAGAAAATATGCTGAACATCGACTGATGTATTTACATATGCGTATATATTTTGTGTGATTGAATTGATCAGGAATCTACTTCAATAACCGCAATTAATCAGATATTTTTTGCACATTGGATCAGGTGTACTAGTGTTGGAAGTAAGCGCTGATCATTAATAAAATATCTCAATTTTTAAACTGATAATAAATTAAATTATTGAGAATTGAAATAATAAAAAAAAAATCATAAACATTTATGTACATAGTCTAAATAATTGAATATTCATTAATGAGTGATCATATACACTACACAAGATGTTGATATTATATTAAACAATATTAATTAATATTAAAGCAACCTATTAAGGATGATAATATAGAATTGTAATTTATTTTTTTTTCTTTTTGGTTAAATATTCAAATGTAGGTGTTTTTTCTTATTGGTAAAGAATAGATCCTAAACACAGTACATCACATCAACAACTCTGATGGGACTCAACTGGAATCCCGGGTTGGCACACAAGGCCACCCCACATGTTCCTAATTTGCACAGATTTCTAAGTGGTTTAATCAGGAGCACACCCTGATCTCACAGCACTATAGAGTCCTTGGGGCCAGCGCTAAATCACACTTAAAGGGCCAACCTGGGGCACTGGAAACTCTTCCTAGCGAGGGTCTGCTTCTATTCAGGAGAAAGAAGCCAAGTGTATAAGTCCAGGCCCGGGCACACTCGGCTGGCGGCCCATGCAACAGAAGCTGTGGGAGAGGGAACGAAGGCCACCCCAACTGCACAGTCACTTCCAAGAGTCTTCCCAGGGGATGAAGGTTAGTGGGGCACCTCACACTAGCCCCCTGCAAGTATGAAACCCAGGGATCCGGGAACTGGTCATGGTACGTAGGGTCAAGGAAACTTCTTCCTAACGCTGCTAATTCCAGCGAGCAATTTACAGGACGGGGGCCGGCCAGGTTCACATGATCCAGAGACACAGGATTGACTCTCACTAATCTTCAGTAGGGGGGGGCGGCACTGGGGAACCTGATCTCCACAGCAGAGATTTCTTCCCCCTCTCAGCATAGGCCCCTTCCTCTCTCCATCTCTGCTTCTGTTCTCTGTCCCCAACCGCTCCGCACCCTCCTTTTTAATAGTCTTGGGTCTCCCCTCTCGAGGCCTTGTGACTTGCTGGGTTTTATACTTGTTAAACCAAAATAGCTAGAAAAGCATTCCAGACACTACAAAATGTTTTTTTTTCATTGCCCTATACTTTCCAGCGGAAATTATTTGCAAAAGATGAAACAATCCCATAAATTCCACCCTATAAATTAAATGAGAATACATTTTTTGAGGTTTCAATGAGAGGCTTATTAAATGATATTATAGTAATACCCATTATATGCCAAAATAAGTGAAATGCACCCAAATATAATATAAAAGCTGTAAGAGATACTCTGTAATAATGTCGTGGCAGGTTACCCTCTATTAGTCAATAGCAGGGCTGGCGCAATCACATACCTGGGCAAGTTTCGACGGCTCTGGCATTTTTGGCTCAGATTGGAGTGTGGAATGATTCACCAGTGGGCCCCACCCATCGCTGTGATGATCCCTGTGTCCTGTGTGAAGAGCTGCCTCAGGAACAGAGGACGATCAGTGGCAATAGAGAAGGTGGTGAGTGGTGATGGGCTTTAGATTCGGACTGAAGCCAGATTAGACCCGGATTCTGCCGATTATCTCAAGTTTTCCCCATCTTGAATACTGGCAAGATACATTTAAAAAAAACAAAAAAAAAACTTGTCATTCTTCCTTCTCCATTTGTCCCCTGCTGGGCGGTGTCCTCTCTGCAGATAGGATGGGCTGTGATCAGGTCCCTCCTGGTCCTTCGGGCTGTGATCTTTTTGATGCTTGGAGATGCTTTTGCGGTGAGCCTGCAGGGCCTCTGAAGTGACGGGGACACAGGTCCTCCTTCCTTGCCGTCCTGCCAAGCTAATTCCCGGCTCACCAAGGCCGGGAGGTTTTAATACCATAAAGGAGGCTGTGAGGGAAGCTGTGACAATGTGACATTAAGCCAAAAAGTTTTCAGGTAGCATTGTACTTTGTAGGAGCCTTTCAGGACTATTAGGCAATGCAGTACCATGTTTTACTGAAATGTACTTGTAGCCTGCAAACAGTTGTGCTGTGGCTTCTTGTCACCTGCACGCTACCAATTTGCACTGGATCAGTTGAGTATAGCCAACTGTGGGCACAAACACAAGACTGAAACACAACACCCACTGATACGGGTAGGGTGTTTACATTTTTAATCATTTATTATATTTTGTGACTAATTGAATCATTGGGGGAGGGAAGTACCAGGGTGGGGCTATATGTATTTAAGTACTTTATGGGGTTTGAATCGTCATGTCATGATTAAGGACCTTGGTTTCTGAAAGGCGTAGACAGAGGATCTCACTCCATTTTTGTTTTATGGGATTGCCTGTATTTGAAATGGATTTTTAATTGTTGGAAATTAAAGCTTGGAATTTTATTGCAAATGCTGGGCGGCTTTTACTTGGATTACATAGCCAACTGTGGGGCAGTACGGGGGCGTGGGTGTCTTTCTTTAGTTCGCCTCAGACAGCCTGGAGGCTGAGATCACTCCTGACTCTCCTGGCTCTATGTAGACTACTAGGTGTCCGCGTTATTCTGTACATGTTCCTGACTACACATGCGAGTCTTAAAATAAAAAAAACATCTATACTCACCTCTTGTCCAGCTCAGTTCCACTGCCCATATCTGCTGTTGTAAAATTTACAATTTGTGGGGAGAACTAGGGCCCCGACGCTCCTCTCTAGCATGGCCGGCTCCAGGGTTATGTGGGCCCCTTGCGACAAACAGAGCTATTTGTCGAACATTAAATATGCACGTCAAATGTTTATGATTGGACGAGAGCCTACACATGTGCCATAGGACCAGAAAAGGGTGACTTTTTACAGGCGAACTAGGGACACGAAAGAAAACTCGAGCGCACATCCCAGGCCAGCCATGTAATTCCGGAGAAATAGTAGTCTACACAGAGCTTCCCATAAAACCCAGTCCAGGTGGCCCTGGAGTCTATAAGACTCCGGGACCACCTAATTCCCTTTCTTTGGGGCATCCAATTTTGGGATACCCCACTATGTGAACCCCTCCAAGTCCCAAAGAAACCTACCTTAACGGTACATGTGTTGTTCTCGGTCGCACTGTGCTATTCCTTTAGCCAGACATGTGCCTCACCAGACATTTGTAAATGGTCTGCATGAGCACGCCCCCTGCTAGAAGCTAATAGGGATGTGGCTGTCGGCATGCTTGTCTGCATTTTCCAATATTTGTCCCTTAGCTGAAAGCGGCGAATTGAGCTGAGCATGCCGATTGGAGGTGAGTTCTACTGGGCGACCTGGTTTCACATGTTGGGATGCCACGGAGTTGAGGACCAAAACCTGGGATGGACAAAATAATGTTTTTTGGTCTAATGTAACAATCTGTGGCTTTTTATTCCCCATCTGTTCATGTTTTCTTTTAATCTGTCCTCTGTCTCCATCTATTGGTGGAAATGAGATATGTTTTTTCATTAAATGATATAATTTTAATTTGTTATAAAACACAGGAAAAAAGATGCATACAGTGTAATAGTGGGGGCAAACTGGGTGTCTGAGGCAAAGCACAGTAGTTTATGGAGGGACAGAATCTACGTGCACTCTACATATACATTTTGAGGGCTGGGGGGGGGGGGGAGTTGCACACAATTTGTGTATTCATTTTTTAGGGGATGAAGACAGGGTGGTATTCCTCATTAGGGAACCCTAGTCCTGTGCCCACAAGTGCCCACTTGTAGTTTACTGTTACTTCTAGGCAGATGCAGTTGCCGTTTTCTGCTCCTGATCTGCATCCTCCCCCTAGCCACAGAAAGATGGTGACAGTGTGTGTGTGTGTGTGTGTGTGTGTGTGCGAGGACACAATGGGTTAAACGTAGTCCACAGCCAGGGCTCCAGCGCTTAACAGGACCTGGTTTTCTCGCCTCAAGTGTGGTGGTCATATAACTCCTATGTGTCAAAAGCCGAAGCCACTAAGAATATGTTCTTCTGCAACTGTGCATTTAAAGTGGACCAAAACCCAGGATTTTGACTATCCTGGGTTTTGATCCTTTCCCTGCGCTTTGTGAAACCGCCCCAGATCACCGCAGCCAACTCACCTTATCCCAGTCCCACGGCACGTTTAAGAGCAGCGGTTCTGAGGGCCGCATCCTCCGGTTCTCTTTAGCAGTGCGAGTGCCTGCGCCAGGCATTGGCACGCTCCTTGTTAGAGGGAGGCAGAGGATGTGGCCGTCAGAGCTGCTGCTCTTAGACGCACCCTGGGACCGGGATAAGGTGAGTTGACTGCGGCGATCTGGGGAGGTTTCACACAGCGGGGCACCCCCTATCGGGGTGCCGCCAGGGAAAGAAATAACTCAGGATAGTAAAAATTTTTGACTATCCTGGGTTTTGGTCCACTTTAAACCGTGGCACCCTCTCTCCCTCCAACCCTCCACACTCACACACACACAGTGTTTCTGCAGTTTCTCTTCACCTAGAATGCTCAAGGTCTTTTTTGGGGGGGAGGAGGGGTGCACCTGTAGGGAGATCAGTCTCTTTTTGCAGACCTGCACTGTACATATAAGATTTGTGATGGGGAAGCCAAGGCTTTGGGGCTTTTTTTATACCCATGCTATACAGGCAACAAGCATTTTGTAACACTCCACCTATCCCTCCCTCTGTGCTAAGCACAATTTAGGCAATATTATAAAAACCATACAGGAGTGGGCAATCTGCATAGGAGCTGAAGCTGGGGCCTTGAGTGATAGGTAAGTCACCCAATCCCATGAAGCAGTGTAAATGTACTGGTCAGTCACTCAAGTTCAACTGTGAGTCCAATCTGCTGGCATTGGTGGAGGATTTTGATGATTAGGAGAGTTGTTTTATAGTTTTTTTTATTTTTTTAAAGGCCAGAAGGGGCAAAATGGAGTATTCAGCCTATAACTGACATTGGGACCAAGCAAACATTGTGCAGGATGGAGGAATGGGGCAGCCCAGTGATCATTTTTGGAACAGTACTTGCATGACTCTATGAGAGTAGATTGTGCATTGTGAGCACTGGAATCTGCTACTGGATTGAGATGGGGCGTACATGAGTTTGGTCTGTGACTCCTTGTCTACAAATACCAAGAGTGAAATTTGCTGAGCTACAAATACCATGTGGACCGAAGGAATGCGCACCCTATGTCACTAAGTATTTTGGGTAGCCCAGCTACGGTAATTTTGCAGCCTGGTGTTTAGCCCTGTTGATCTCCAAGCTTAATGTGGCTCCAGTCAAAAATTCATTGTTTTTTAAATTGCTCCCGTAACCCCCCCCTGCTATTGGAGTGAGATGGGGCCTACACCAGTTTGATCTGTGACTCCTTGTCTACAATTGCTGCACCTACAAATGCTATGCGGGACACCTCAGCGTCCAAAAGAATCCACACCGCTGTCACAAAATTTTCTGGCTAGCACAGCTGCAGTAATTTTGCACCCTGGTGGTTGTCCCTGTTTATCTTCAAGCTTAAAGTGGACGTTTAGTAAATTGTTCTCCCAAACCCTTACAATCAGTGATGTAATATATCTGAGAGGGCTTATCTCCATGCAGATGTTGTGAAATAGAAGGCAGATTCTATGCTAATGAACTGCATGAGAGCGACCATCTTGCCACAATTTTGACTGCAATGCTTCCTAAATCTCTGTGAAATAATGCTTTAAGTCTAGCAAGAAGTAAAAAAGATACAGATACTTTATTCCATCAAGTAAGTACAGGGTACATACAAAGAATACTTTTTGCAAGGAGATACACCAGAAGTGCTATTACATACAAATAACATTATTAGTAAAAGTTACATTTAGGTTTAGTGAAATTTAAGCAAAGTTCAAAGACTGTCGCAGCCAATGTAGATGAAAAATCACTAATATTTACAGTTTACCGCCTGCGGCAGATGAGAGCAATATGCATGAGAGGGATTGAATTTAAGAAACTCTCTCATGGGTTTTGTTTAAAACCATAATAGCCAAGGGAAAAAAAATGTTTTTGTGTCTAGTGGTTTTTGATGAATGAGCCATGAATCTGCATCCAGAACCTAAGAGCCTGAAGAAGGAATGCCCTGGGTGCGACGAGTCTTCACCCTTGAGAAGATTCTGTTGACAAATTGCTCTTCCAGAGATGGTAAGGGGGATCTGTAGCCCCACACTGACTGTGAAGGAAGAGATCATGATCGATCCGATGGAAGCATTGTAAAAAGTTTCCAAGATTTCCTGCGACATACCGTATCCTTTCAATAGCCTCAGAAGAAGAATAACCTTTGTTGGGCCTTAAGGCAGTGGTAGCTTGCCTGCAAAACGTTCCTGTCCTGCGAGATCTGGGTGCCTAGAAATGTTCTATTGGCTACGATCTTCACTTTCTCCTCATCAATTATAATGGGATGGTGCTTTTGGTGGAATCGCCTGAAGTCAATTACGAGTTTGACCATTTTATGTTTACTCAAGATACAATTGTCTTGCACCAAGATTCAAGAGTTTCCACCTGGGCCCGGTAGATAGTCTCATTGTTGTCATTATTGACGCCTACTATGGTGGTATCATCTGCGTATTTGATGATTTTGACTTAAGGATCACAGTAGGTGAAGTCATTTGTATATAGTGAAAAGAGAAAGGGAGACAGAACGCATCCATGAGGTGCACCGGTGTTCCTGGCTGAAGAAACAAAAGGGCCCAATTTGACCCTCTAGGACATAACAGTTCAAAAACTACTAATCCAGTCAGATATAATTGATGGAGTGCCCAAAGAGATTTGGGGATCTATGGCATTGAATGCAGATGAAAATTCTACTATTAGCATTCAGGCATATCACCTTGCATGGTCAACGTGATCCAATGTGTACTTGATCGCCTGATTGACCGCATCCTCTGCTTATATGTTTTCTTTGTAGGCAAACTGTAGTGGATCCCATTGGGACACTGTAGCTACCTTGAGGAATGCCATGGCTAACCATTCAAAGACCTTCATGACCACCGGTGTCCAAGCAATGAGATTGAAATCATTCAATTCCGAAGCGGATGATGATTTTGGTATTGGAATAATAATTAATCTCTTCAGTCAGGGACTATGCCAATCTCTAGTGATCCTCTGAAGATGTTAGTTAGAACCAGAGCCATCCGCTTTGCACATAGCTTGAGGCAGGTTGTGGAAATGCCATCAGGACCAGTTGTCTTCCTGATATTGAGAGGCATTAGAAGATGCTTAACATCTATTTGGGAAGATTGCCAATTTTGTGGGCTACATCCTTTTAAATTCTGAGGGCCTTGGTGGATCTTTTAAATAGAGATAAGCGAACTTTTGAAAAATTCGATTCGACTGATTTGCCGAATTTTCCGACAAAAATCGTTTCGACCCGAATTTATTCGCGACGAATCGCTATTAAAAACGGCTATTTCTGAGCCTCCTAGAGCCTCAATAGGGTTGTAAACCATTCTGCCTTGCTGTAACACGCATAGGATGCGTGCTGGGTTAGTTAAATAATACTGTAAATAAATATCACATGCAGATCAGAGGCATCGCTAATAGAATCGCAGAGCGGCACAATTGCAGAGAATTGAAGTGGCATCACTATGAGGGGCAGGAGCCCAAACATTGCTTTAAAGAGACACTGGAGTTGGCAGCAACAGGAGCCCAAAAATTGGATGAATCACACCCTGGAGTTGCAAGCAGCAGCAGGAGCCCAAACATTGGCTGAAAGAGACACTGGAGTTGGCAGCAGCAGGAGCCCAAAAATTGACTGACACACCCTGGAGTTTCAAGCAGCAGCAGCAGCAGCAGGAGCCCAAACATAGCTTGAAAGAGACACTGGAGTTGGCTGCAGGAGCCCAAAGATTGGATGAATCACACCCTGCAGTTGCAAGCAGCAGCAGCAGGAGCCCTAATATTACTTTAAAGAGACACTGGATTTGGCAGCAGGAGCCCAAAATTGGATGAATCACACCCTGGAGTTGGCAGCAGCAGCAGGAGCCCAAACATTACTTTAAAGAGACACTGGGGTTGGCTTCAGGAGCCCAAAAATTGGATGAATCACACCCTGGAGTTGGCAGCAGCAGCAGCAGGAGCCCAAACATTACTTTAAAGAGACACTGGAGTTGGCTTCAGGAGCCCAAAAATTGGATGATTCACACCCTGGAGTTGGCAGCAGCAGCAGCAGCAGCAGCAGGAGCCCAAACATTACTTTAAAGAGACACTGGGGTTGGATTCATGAGCCCAAAAATTGGATGAATCACACCCTGGAGTTGGCAGCAGCAGCAGCAGGAGCCCAAACGTTACTTTAAAGAGACACTGGAGTTGGCTTCAGGAGCCCAAAAATTGGATGATTCACACCCTGGAGTTGGCAGCAGCAGCAGCAGCAGCAGGAGCCCAAACATTACTTTAAAGAGACACTGGGGTTGGCTTCAGGAGCCCAAAAATTGGATGAATCACACCCTGGAGTTGGCAGCAGCAGCAGCAGCAGGAGCCCAAACATTACTTTAAAGAGACACTGGGGTTGGCTTCAGGAGCCCAAAAATTGGATGAATCACACCCTGGAGTTGGCAGCAGCAGCAGGAGCCCAAACATTACTTTAAAGAGACACTGGGGTTGGCAGCAGGAGCCCAAAGATTGGATGAATCACACCCTGGAGTTGGCAGCAGCAGCAGCAGCAGCAGGAGCCAAACATTACTTAAAAGAGACACTGGAGTTGGCAGCAGCAGCAGCAGCAGGAGCCCAAACATTACTTTAAAGAGACACTGGAGTTGGCTTCAAGAGCCCAAAAATTGGATGATTCACACCCTGGAGTTGGCAGCAGCAGCAGCAGGAGCCCAAACATTACTTTAAAGAGACACTGGGGTTGGCTTCAGGAGCCCAAAAATTGGATGATTCACACCCTGGAGTTGGCAGCAGCAGCAGGAGCCCAAACATTACTTTAAAGAGACACTGGGGTTGGCTTCAGGAGCCCACAAATTGGATGATTCACACCCTGGAATTGGCAGCAGCAGCAGGAGCCCAAACATTACTTTAAAGAGACACTGGGGTTGGCTTCAGGAGCCCAAAAATTGGATGATTCACACCCTGGAGTTGGCAGCAGCAGCAGCAGCAGGAGGAGCCCAAACATTACTTTAAAGAGACACTGGGGTTGGCTTCAGGAGCCCATAAATTGGATGAATCACACCCTGGAGTTGGCAGCAGCAGCAGCAGCAGGAGCCCAAACATTGCTTTAAAGAGACACTGGAGTTGGCTTCAGGAGCCCAAAAATTGGATGATTCACACCCTGGAGTTGGCAGCAGCAGCAGCAGGAGTCCAAAGATTACTTTAAAGAGACACTGGGGTTGGCTTCAGGAGCCCAAAAATTGGATGAATCACACCCTGGAGTTGGCAGCAGCAGCAGCAGGAGCCCAAACATTACTTTAAAGAGACACTGGAGTTGGCTTCAGGAGCCCAAAAATTGGATGAATCACACCCTGGAGTTGGCAGCAGCAGCAGCAGCAGCAGCAGGAGCCCAAACATTACTTTAAAGAGACACTGGGGTTGGCTTCAGGAGCCCAAAAATTGGATGAATCACACCCTGGAGTTGGCAGCAGCAGCAGCAGGAGTCCAAACGTTACTTTAAAGAGACACTGGAGTTGGCTTCAGGAGCCCAAAAATTGGATGATTCACACCCTGGAGTTGGCAGCAGCAGCAGCAGCAGCAGGAGCCCAAATATTACTTTAAAGAGACACTGGGGTTGGCTTCAGGAGCCCAAAAATTGGATGAATCACACCTTGGAGTTGGCAGCAGCAGCAGCAGCAGGAGCCCAAACATTACTTTAAAGAGACACTGGGGTTGGCTTCAGGAGCCCAAAAATTGGATGATTCACACCCTGGAGTTGGCAGCAGTAGCAGTAGGAGCCCAAATATTACTTTAAAGAGACACTGGGGTTGGCTTCAGGAGCCCAAAAATTGGATGAATCACACCCTGGAGTTGGCAGCAGCAGCAGCAGGAGCCCAAAAATTACTTTAAAGAGACACTGGGGTTGGCAGCAGGAGCCCAAAAATTGGATGAATCACACCCTGGAGTTGGCAGCAGCAGCAGGAGCCCAAACATTACTTTAAAGAGACACTGGGGTTGGCTTCAGGAGCCCAAAAATTGGATGAATCACACCCTGGAGTTGGCATCAGCAGGAGCCCAAAAATTGTCCTAAAGACATAAATATGTTTTGCACCATTTGGAAAGTGTAAAACGTGGCACCATGCTGAATCTAGTCGCATGCATCAGGCATTGGTGGGTGGAAATCCTGGCTGATCCATCCCTGATTCATTTTGACAAAGGTGAGTCTCTCCACATTTTTAGTTGACAGACGAGTTCTCCTTGCCGTAACTATGGCCCCCGCCGCACTAAACACCCGCTCAGATGGCACTCTACTTGCCGGGCAGGACAGCTTTTCCAGGGCAAACTCTGCTAGTTGCGGCCACAAATCAAGTTTGGCTGCCCAGAAGTCCAGCGGATCCTCAAGGTGTGTTGGCATGGTCATGTCAAAGTATGACATGACCTGCTGGTTCAGGTCCTGCTCCAGGTCTTCCTGCTGCTCATAAGTAGCCTCACTATGCGGGTGTAGAAAGCTACTCATTAGCGACTGAAGACTGAGGCTGCTGCTGATGGAGCTGCTGCTGCTGCTCCTGCCAACCCCCCCAGCAGCCATGACAGTGGAAGGTGAGCGCAGAGGTCCCCTCGAGTCAGACCTGCGAGAGTATGGACCATGGCGCAGATAGGCATCGGCCAACTGCCTACGTAGAATGTCTTTGTAGTAGTTGAGTTTGTCCTCCCTCTCGGTGGGTTTAAAAAATGCCCCCATTTTGTGCCGGAAGCGAGGGTCCAATAAGGTGGACAGCCAGAAGTCATCCCGCCAACAGATGGAAACAATTCTGGGGTCACTACGCAAGCACGTGAGCATGCTTCCTGCCATTTGCGCAAGTGACTCGGATGGACTACCTGTCTCCATCTCCACTGCATACTGCCACGGTGTGCCCGGGTCCTCTGTCTCGCCTTCCTCAAAAACCTCTAGCTCCTCTGGCTGCTCCTGCTCCTCCTCTCCTGTCTGCTGACTAGATAAACCAGCCATTTCGCCAAGCCTAAACTGTGTTTCGCTGGGCAACTCCTCCTCCTCTTCCTCCTCCTCCTCCAGTTCAGCTCCAACGGGGTTCATGTGGCCGTAAGATGTAAACGCCATGTCTCCAGTGCCCTGACCAGCCATGGTTTCCAACATGTGCTGTAGTACATAAAGCAGTGGAATCACGTCGTTCATCCCGTAATCCTGCCGACTGACAAATAAAGTGGCTTCCTCAAAGGGCCTGAGCAAACGGCAGGTGTCACGTATGAGCTGCCACTGGTTGACATTGAAGTTACACAGGGGAGTCCCCCTATCTGCTTGGATCATCAGGAAATCCGTGATGGCTTTTCTCTGTTCATATAATCGGTCCAACATGTGAAGGGTGGAATTCCAACGGGTGGAAACATCGCAAATCAGACTATGTTGGGGGATACCGTTCTGACGCTGTAGCTCAAGAAGGGTGTGTGTTGGCGGTGTATGAGTGGCTGAAGTGCATGCAAAGTTTCCTTGAAGTTGTTAGGATGTCTTGCAGATGGGGGGAACACTTCAGAAACCGCTTGACAACCAGATTGAAGACTTGAGCGATGGGTCAGGCTTCCTTGGCGCAGCGCAGACAAAATGTTCTTCCCATTGTCGGTAACCATGATTCCCATTTTAAGTTTTCTTGGAGTAAGATTACTGGGTTACCTGTTGGGACCTAGTAGACCATCTCCCCAACACGGTGTCTTGGTAAACGGGGCTCAAGCAACATATTGACCTCGCCTTTAATAATTACTAGCCATTGTTATATCTAAAATTCATACACATTTATTGATAATCGTCATTAAAAACATTTTACATTTGAGAACATATGGTAAAAAAGAGGGGCTCGTCATCAGAGCCCAAAAATACAAGAAAAAGATCTGCAGATCTAAATATATTACAGCTTCTAATCACATGAGTAATTCATTTTGACCTTAAACTTTTTTTCCCCTGCTGGACAGACTAGTTTCGCTCTTTGAGCTTCTTCAGTGTCTGCAAGGGCCAATTAGAATTATTGTTATCATTTATTTCATTCAGGCATAGAAGCCACAACAGTATATAAAGGATAGCCAAAAAAAAAAGAAAAAACAAGCTATAACAATATTTGTCCTGTTTGGAGCCATATTTACATTTTAACAGTAAACGTATTAGCCTATAACACTGTAACATGTATATTAAGATTACCTTATGAGTGCAGGGCATTCACTTGGGCATTGGATAACTTGATTTAATCCATTTGATTGTAGTGACTTATTAGATGGTCTCTTACCATTGATGAGTTTTAGCAATTATCGCATGTATTAAGCTATAGAATGTATAAATCATTATAAGCAATGAGTAATCGCATCTAAGGCTTAAATGAAATAGAATAGGATAGAAGAGAGGTGAAATACCAAAGATCCTCTTGTAGCCTGGGGAAGTGATTGATCACCAATGGGGCTGGAGGTTGTGTACATTCATTAAGAGAATATATATAGCAGGACCCTACATTACCTTGGAGAGTGAACACCCTTGTAAGTATGAATGAAATGTATGGCACACTGTGCTAATCCGCATTGCATGCAAGAAGAGTATATGCTATGAACAATGAAGTTTGTAGGGTACCTGATGATGATATAGGTAATGGGTAATAAAACCTCCTCGGGTGCCAGTTAGGTGCCGACAAAGAAGATCCTCCCCGCTCGTGCCGGCAAGCGGAACTAGTCCGCTGTGATACCGCCAGCCGCAGGAAGAACAGTGACGGCTTCCCCGGTGACGCCGCACGACCGTCCTACGTCGTCCTCCACCGCCGCCGCTCAGCGCGGTTTAAATGGATGTGGGGGGGGAGAAGACGGAAGTGCGGCATCACCTCGCTTCCGGCCTCCGGAACGCACGCTCCGTCCGGCACAAAGTCCGGAAATCACGTGCGCTCCAGCGGAGGGCAGAAGCGTTACGGCACCCGGCCGTATCAATGAAACCCCATTGCGGCGTTAACCATATCTAAAGGTAGAACTCCACTTGTCTGAAAATGCAAAGGATATAAGTGTATTCATATAGAAGAATAGATTATTAAGACCTATGGACATAGGTAATGATTAGAGGAAACTATTTAGCAGCATTCCTCCTGGATGCTGGTCTGACCTGTTGGTATTATTTTATATTCAGCAATAATTAATATATGGATTCACACCATGGACGCCGCTATATGTTATGGGGGCGATACGGCTGCCTCCCCATTACCTGGAAATACAAATCACCCCCGGTCACTCGAGATAAATTGGTAACATATTGTGTCACCTCTAAAATTTAGTGAGTCATTAAGAAGTCACCAATATCCGCAGGGTGCCCTGCACTCTTACATCAGAATACTTTCTTGGAGTAAGCCATGTTTGGATTTCCTGATGAATACATTTAAGCAGTTCCTCCCCTGTGTGACTCCGTTCGCCAAGACAAACCATGTGAAGCACTGCGTGACACCTCCGTGCCCTGCACACATGGTAGACTGGAGGGGCACTGAGACTTGAGCCTACAGTGGAGGGTGAGGAGATGGCGGAGGATGAAGAGGCCGAGTCGCACAGTGTCACAGGCCCAACGGGCAGTGAAGGCGGAGGCCGAAGCGGCGTGACCTGTCCAAGTTGCTGCTGCAAAGGGACCACATTCACCCAGTGGCCCGTAAACGACATCTACTGTCCCTGACCGTAGTTACAGCTCCAGACGTCGGCGCTGCCATGCACTTTGCTACACACCGACAGGCTCAAGGACTGGGCCACTTTCTGTTCAACAAAAGTGTGCAGCGCTGGTACTGCCTTCTTGGCAAAGAAATGATGGCTTGGGACTCTCCACCTCGGCTCGGCACAAGCCATCAGTTCTCTGAAAGGTGCAGATTCCACCACCTGAAAAGGGAGCGACTGCAGCACCAGCAACTTGGACAGGAGCACATTCAGCTTCTGCGCCGTAGGATGAGTGGGCGCATACTGCTGTCTCTTGGACATGGCTTCGCTGATGGATTGCTGGCAGGATGCATGACTTGGAGGAGGAGGAGGAAGAGCAAGAGCAACAGAGGATGGGTATGACGCACAGCTGCCTTCGGCTGAGGTGCTGGAGCCTTGGCTGGCAGAAATTGGGAGCGGCGTGCCACTCGGTGAGGAAGCAGTCTGGACCACCTCTCCGGAGCCTAGGTTCTCCCAGGCCGCTTTATGGTGACGCTGCATATGTTGACGCAGGGCCGTGGTGCCAACATTTGGACCCTGGCCATGCTTCACCTTCTGCCTACATATCTTGCATGTGGCCATGTTACCCTCCTGCGGATGCTTCAGGAAAAACTGCCACACTTCCGAGTAGCTACTTTTCCCAGCAACAGGCCTCACTGATTCGCTGCTATTGTCGCCAACTCCAGGAACCCGTGCCCCACTACCTCCCGATAAGGTAGCCTGCCGCGCAGCAGGTGCTCTACCCCGGCCCCGGCCCCGTTTGGCTCCAGGCTTTACAATTGTGCCCCCATGCTGCCTGCCAACCATGCTGCTAACACCTTGCTGCCTGAGCTGCTGACTCCGGGGCAACCTGCGCCCCTCTTCTCCTGATGATGACGATGAAGCCCCTTCATCACCCGGCTCCCAAGTGCGATCGGCTTCATCGTCATCATCATTATCACCGAGTTGTGGCTGTACGTCACTGATGTTCGTGGATTCGTCAACAGTGTCTGGCGCAGGAGCTGGAACGCTCGCAGCACCCACGACACTGTCCACATCACTATTTGTCTGCCTAGCTAAAGAAGCCACCTCCATTTCTTGGCTGGGCAGTAGCTGCTGACTGTCCTCTATCTGATCGTCCTCCTCACTAAAGAGTGGAGCTGAACCCAAAGCATAGGATACGTCGCTGGGGGAGGGAACGGCGTAGGACAGAGGCAATGGGAGGACAGGGACTGCTCTCGGGGCATGCCAACTCAGGGTTGTGTCAGAGGAACCTACCGACCCTAGACTGGGGGTCTCAGACGTAAGTTGTGATGATGTTGTTGATGAGCGCGTTAACCAATCTACCACGGCAGATGCGTTACTGGTGGAGACACGACCGCTAGCAGATACTGGCAGACCAGGTCTCTCACCGTGACTCCTGCTGCCACTCGCCCCTAGTCTGCTGCGACCTCTGCCTGCTGATTCTTGGCCTCTGCCACTCCTCTTTGAACATCCTGGCACTTGTCTGCCTGACATTTTTATGTATTTCCATATTTAGTATAAACAGATAGGGTTCAATGTGCAGTTGTGCGGTGCCCTGCGGCCTGGTTTATTAAAAGCAGTCAAAAACAAATGGGATGCCCCCACAGCAGACCTGAGATCAGTATATATGCACAGCAACAGTGTCTAAGCAGGCTCCAACAGGCCAAATCACTTGAAATAACTGTGCAGCTTAGAGTAAAGACAAAGGCTAATGGTATGTTACAGAATGGGATGCCCCAAGAAGACTTGAGATCAGTATATATGCACACAGCAGCAGTGTGTAAGCAGGCTGCAACAGGCCAAATCACTTGAAATAACTGTGCAGCTTAGAGTAAAGACAGAGGCTAATGGTATGTTACAGAATGGGATGCCCCAAGCAGACATGAGATCAGTATATATGCGCACAGCAGCAGTGTGTAAGCAGCTTCATACAGGCCAAATTAGTTGAAATGAGTGTGCAGCTTACAGTGAATAGAGAGGCTAATGGTATGTTACAGAATGGGATGCCCCAAGCAGACTTGAGATCAGTATATATGCACACAGCAGCAGTGTGTAAGCAGCCTCATACAGGCCAAATTAGTTGAAATAAGTGTGCAGCTTAGAGTAAAGACAGAGGCTAATGGTATGTTACAGAATGGGATGCCCCAAGCAGACTTGAGATCAGTATATATGCGCACAGCAGCAGTGTGTAAGCAGGCTGCAACAGGCAAAATTAGTTGAAATAAGTGTGCAGCTTAGAGTAAAGACAGAGGCTAATGGTATGTTACAGAATGGGATGCCCCAAGCAGACTTGAGATCAGTATATATGCACACAGCAGCAGTGTGTAAGCAGCCTCATACAGGCCAAATTAGTTGAAATAAGTGTGCAGCTTAGAGTAAAGACAGAGGCTAATGGTATGTTACAGAATGGGATGCCCCAAGCAGACTTGAGATCAGTATATATGCGCACAGCAGCAGTGTGTAAGCAGCCTCATACAGGCCAAATTAGTTGAAATAAGTGTGCAGCTTAGAGTAAAGACAGAGGCTAATGGTATGTTACAGAATGGGATGCCCCAAGCAGACTTGAGATCAGTATATATGCACACAGCAGCAGTGTGTAAGCAGGCTGCCACCGGCCAAATCACTTGAAATAACTGTGCAGCTTAAAGTAAAGACAGAGGCTAATGGTATGTTACAGAATGGGATGCCCCAAGCAGACTTGAGATCAGTATATATGCACACAGCAGCAGTGTGTAAGCAGGCTGCAACAGGCCAAATTAGTTGAAATAAGTGTGCAGCTTAGAGTAAAGACAGAGGCTAATGGTATGTTACAGAATGGGATGCCCCAAGCAGACTTGAGATCAGTATATATGCACACAGCAGCAGTGTGTAAGCAGCCTCATACAGGCCAAATTAGTTGAAATAAGTGTGCAGCTTAGAGTAAAGACAGAGGCTAATGGTATGTTACAGAATGGGATGCCCCAAGCAGACTTGAGATCAGTATATATGCACACAGCAGCAGTGTGTAAGCAGCCTCATACAGGCCAAATTAGTTGAAATAAGTGTGCAGCTTAGAGTAAAGACAGAGGCTAATGGTATGTTACAGAATGGGATGCCCCAAGCAGACTTGAGATCAGTATATATGCACACAGCAGCAGTGTGTAAGCAGCCTCATACAGGCCAAATTAGTTGAAATAAGTGTGCAGCTTAGAGTAAAGACAGAGGCTAATGGTATGTTACAGAATGGGATGCCCCAAGCAGACTTGAGATCAGTATATATGCACACAGCAGCAGTGTGTAAGCAGCCTCATACAGGCCAAATTAGTTGAAATAAGTGTGCAGCTTAGAGTAAAGACAGAGGCTAATGGTATGTTACAGAATGGGATGCCCCAAGCAGACTTGAGATCAGTATATATGCACACAGCAGCAGTGTGTAAGCAGTCTCATACAGGCCAAATTAGTTGAAATAAGTGTGCAGCTTAGAGTAAAGACAGAGGCTAATGGTATGTTACAGAATGGGATGCCCCAAGCAGACTTGAGATCAGTATATATGCACACAGCAGCAGTGTGTAAGCAGCCTCATACAGGCCAAATTAGTTGAAATAAGTGTGCAGCTTAGAGTAAAGACAGAGGCTAATGGTATGTTACAGAATGGGATGCCCCAAGCAGACTTGAGATCAGTATATATGCGCACAGCAGCAGTGTGTAAGCAGGCTGCAACAGGCAAAATTAGTTGAAATAAGTGTGCAGCTTAGAGTAAAGACAGAGGCTAATGGTATGTTACAGAATGGGATGCCCCAAGCAGACTTGAGATCAGTATATATGCACACAGCAGCAGTGTGTAAGCAGCCTCATACAGGCCAAATTAGTTGAAATAAGTGTGCAGCTTAGAGTAAAGACAGAGGCTAATGGTATGTTACAGAATGGGATGCCCCAAGCAGACTTGAGATCAGTATATATGCACACAGCAGCAGTGTGTAAGCAGTCTCATACAGGCCAAATTAGTTGAAATAAGTGTGCAGCTTAGAGTAAAGACAGAGGCTAATGGTATGTTACAGAATGGGATGCCCCAAGCAGACTTGAGATCAGTATATATGCACACAGCAGCAGTGTGTAAGCAGCCTCATACAGGCCAAATTAGTTGAAATAAGTGTGCAGCTTAGAGTAAAGACAGAGGCTAATGGTATGTTACAGAATGGGATGCCCCAAGCAGACTTGAGATCAGTATATATGCGCACAGCAGCAGTGTGTAAGCAGGCTGCAACAGGCAAAATTAGTTGAAATAAGTGTGCAGCTTAGAGTAAAGACAGAGGCTAATGGTATGTTACAGAATGGGATGCCCCAAGCAGACTTGAGATCAGTATATATGCACACAGCAGCAGTGTGTAAGCAGCCTCATACAGGCCAAATTAGTTGAAATAAGTGTGCAGCTTAGAGTAAAGACAGAGGCTAATGGTATGTTACAGAATGGGATGCCCCAAGCAGACTTGAGATCAGTATATATGCGCACAGCAGCAGTGTGTAAGCAGCCTCATACAGTCCAAATTAGTTGAAATGAGTGTGCAGCTTACAGTAAATAGAGAGGCTAATGGTATGTTACAGAATGGGATGCCCCAAGCAGACTTGAGATCAGTATATATGCACCCAGCAGCAGTGTGTAAGCAGGCTGCAACAGGCCAAATCACTTGAAATAACTGTGCAGCTTAGAGTAAAGACAGAGGCTAATGGTATGTTACAGAATGGGATGCCCCAAGCAGATTAGAGATCAGTATATATGCACACAGCAGCAGTGTGTAAGCAGGCTGCAACAGGCCAAATCACTTGAAATAACTGTGCAGCTTAGAGTAAAGACAGAGGCTAATGGTATGTTACAGAATGGGATGCCCCAAGTAGATTAGAGATCAGTATATATGCACACAGCAGCAGTGTGTAAGCAGGCTGCAACAGGCCAAATCACTTGAAATAACTGTGCAGCTTAGAGTAAAGACAGAGGCTAATGGTATGTTACAGAATGGGATGCCCCAAGCAGACTTGAGATCAGTATATATGCACACAGCAGCAGTGTGTAAGCAGCCTCATACAGGCCAAATTATTTGAAATAAGTGTGCAGCTTAGAGTAAAGACAGAAGCTAATGGTATGTTACAGAATGGGATGCCCCAAGCAGATTAGAGATCAGTATATATGCACACAGCAGCAGTGTGTAAGCAGCCTCATACTGGCCAAATTAGTTGAAATAAGTGTGCAGCTTAGAGTAAAGACAGAGGCTAATGGTATGTTACAGAATGGGATGCCCCAAGCAGACTTGAGATCAGTATATATGCGCACAGCAGCAGTGTGTAAGCAGCCTCATACAGGCCAAATTAGTTGAAATGAGTGTGCAGCTTACAGTAAATAGAGAGGCTAATGGTATGTTACAGAATGGGATGCCCCAAGCAGACTTGAGATCAGTATATATGCACACAGCAGCAGTGTGTAAGCAGCCGCGTACAGGCCAAATTAGTTGAAATGAGTGTGCAGCTTACAGTAAATAGAGAGGCTAATGGTATGTTACAGAATGGGATGCCCCAAGCAGACTTGAGATCAGTATATATGCACACAGCAGCAGTGTGTAAGCAGCCTCATACAGGCCAAATTAGTTGAAATGAGTGTGCAGCTTACAGTAAATAGAGAGGCCAATGGTATGTTACAGAATGGGATGCCCCAAGCAGACTTGAGATCAGTATATATGCACACAGCATCAGTGTGTAAGCAGCCTCATACAGGCCAAATTAGTTGAAATGAGTGTGCAGCTTACAGTAAATAGAGAGGCTAATGGTATGTTACAGAATGGGATGCCCCAAGCAGACTTGAGATCAGTATAAATGCACACAGCAGCAGTGTGTAAGCAGCCGCGTACAGGCCAAATTAGTTGAAATGAGTGTGCAGCTTACAGTAAATAGAGAGGCTAATGGTATGTTACAGAATGGGATGCCCCAAGCAGACTTGAGATCAGTATATATGCACACAGCAGCAGTGTGTAAGCAGCCTCATACAGGCCAAATTAGTTGAAATGAGTGTGCAGTTTACAGTAAATAGAGAGGCTAATGGTATGTTACAGAATGGGATGCCCCAAGCAGACTTGAGATCAGTATATATGCACACAGCAGCAGTGTGTAAGCAGCCTCATACAGGCCAAATTAGTTGAAATGAGTGTGCAGTTTACAGTAAATAGAGAGGCTAATGGTATGTTACAGAATGGGATGCCCCAAGCAGACTTGAGATCAGTATATATGCACACAGCAGCAGTGTGTAAGCAGCCTCATACAGGCCAAATTAGTTGAAATAAGTGTGCAGCTTAGAGTAAAGACAGAGGCTAATGGTATGTTACAGAATGGGATGCCCCAAGCAGACTTGAGATCAGTATATATGCACACAGCAGCAGTGTGTAAGCAGTCTCATACAGGCCAAATTAGTTGAAATAAGTGTGCAGCTTAGAGTAAAGACAGAGGCTAATGGTATGTTACAGAATGGGATGCCCCAAGCAGACTTGAGATCAGTATATATGCACACAGCAGCAGTGTGTAAGCAGCCTCATACAGGCCAAATTAGTTGAAATAAGTGTGCAGCTTAGAGTAAAGACAGAGGCTAATGGTATGTTACAGAATGGGATGCCCCAAGCAGACTTGAGATCAGTATATATGCGCACAGCAGCAGTGTGTAAGCAGGCTGCAACAGGCAAAATTAGTTGAAATAAGTGTGCAGCTTAGAGTAAAGACAGAGGCTAATGGTATGTTACAGAATGGGATGCCCCAAGCAGACTTGAGATCAGTATATATGCACACAGCAGCAGTGTGTAAGCAGCCTCATACAGGCCAAATTAGTTGAAATAAGTGTGCAGCTTAGAGTAAAGACAGAGGCTAATGGTATGTTACAGAATGGGATGCCCCAAGCAGACTTGAGATCAGTATATATGCGCACAGCAGCAGTGTGTAAGCAGCCTCATACAGTCCAAATTAGTTGAAATGAGTGTGCAGCTTACAGTAAATAGAGAGGCTAATGGTATGTTACAGAATGGGATGCCCCAAGCAGACTTGAGATCAGTATATATGCACCCAGCAGCAGTGTGTAAGCAGGCTGCAACAGGCCAAATCACTTGAAATAACTGTGCAGCTTAGAGTAAAGACAGAGGCTAATGGTATGTTACAGAATGGGATGCCCCAAGCAGATTAGAGATCAGTATATATGCACACAGCAGCAGTGTGTAAGCAGGCTGCAACAGGCCAAATCACTTGAAATAACTGTGCAGCTTAGAGTAAAGACAGAGGCTAATGGTATGTTACAGAATGGGATGCCCCAAGTAGATTAGAGATCAGTATATATGCACACAGCAGCAGTGTGTAAGCAGCCTCATACAGGCCAAATTATTTGAAATAAGTGTGCAGCTTAGAGTAAAGACAGAAGCTAATGGTATGTTACAGAATGGGATGCCCCAAGCAGATTAGAGATCAGTATATATGCACACAGCAGCAGTGTGTAAGCAGCCTCATACTGGCCAAATTAGTTGAAATAAGTGTGCAGCTTAGAGTAAAGACAGAGGCTAATGGTATGTTACAGAATGGGATGCCCCAAGCAGACTTGAGATCAGTATATATGCGCACAGCAGCAGTGTGTAAGCAGCCTCATACAGTCCAAATTAGTTGAAATGAGTGTGCAGCTTACAGTAAATAGAGAGGCTAATGGTATGTTACAGAATGGGATGCCCCAAGCAGACTTGAGATCAGTATATATGCACCCAGCAGCAGTGTGTAAGCAGGCTGCAACAGGCCAAATCACTTGAAATAACTGTGCAGCTTAGAGTAAAGACAGAGGCTAATGGTATGTTACAGAATGGGATGCCCCAAGCAGATTAGAGATCAGTATATATGCACACAGCAGCAGTGTGTAAGCAGGCTGCAACAGGCCAAATCACTTGAAATAACTGTGCAGCTTAGAGTAAAGACAGAGGCTAATGGTATGTTACAGAATGGGATGCCCCAAGTAGATTAGAGATCAGTATATATGCACACAGCAGCAGTGTGTAAGCAGCCTCATACAGGCCAAATTATTTGAAATAAGTGTGCAGCTTAGAGTAAAGACAGAAGCTAATGGTATGTTACAGAATGGGATGCCCCAAGCAGATTAGAGATCAGTATATATGCACACAGCAGCAGTGTGTAAGCAGCCTCATACTGGCCAAATTAGTTGAAATAAGTGTGCAGCTTAGAGTAAAGACAGAGGCTAATGGTATGTTACAGAATGGGATGCCCCAAGCAGACTTGAGATCAGTATATATGCGCACAGCAGCAGTGTGTAAGCAGCCTCATACAGGCCAAATTAGTTGAAATGAGTGTGCAGCTTACAGTAAATAGAGAGGCTAATGGTATGTTACAGAATGGGATGCCCCAAGCAGACTTGAGATCAGTATATATGCACACAGCAGCAGTGTGTAAGCAGCCGCGTACAGGCCAAATTAGTTGAAATGAGTGTGCAGCTTACAGTAAATAGAGAGGCTAATGGTATGTTACAGAATGGGATGCCCCAAGCAGACTTGAGATCAGTATATATGCACACAGCAGCAGTGTGTAAGCAGCCTCATACAGGCCAAATTAGTTGAAATGAGTGTGCAGCTTACAGTAAATAGAGAGGCCAATGGTATGTTACAGAATGGGATGCCCCAAGCAGACTTGAGATCAGTATATATGCACACAGCATCAGTGTGTAAGCAGCCTCATACAGGCCAAATTAGTTGAAATGAGTGTGCAGCTTACAGTAAATAGAGAGGCTAATGGTATGTTACAGAATGGGATGCCCCAAGCAGACTTGAGATCAGTATAAATGCACACAGCAGCAGTGTGTAAGCAGCCGCGTACAGGCCAAATTAGTTGAAATGAGTGTGCAGCTTACAGTAAATAGAGAGGCTAATGGTATGTTACAGAATGGGATGCCCCAAGCAGACTTGAGATCAGTATATATGCACACAGCAGCAGTGTGTAAGCAGCCTCATACAGGCCAAATTAGTTGAAATGAGTGTGCAGTTTACAGTAAATAGAGAGGCTAATGGTATGTTACAGAATGGGATGCCCCAAGCAGACTTGAGATCAGTATATATGCACACAGCAGCAGTGTGTAAGCAGCCTCATACAGGCCAAATTAGTTGAAATGAGTGTGCAGTTTACAGTAAATAGAGAGGCTAATGGTATGTTACAGAATGGGATGCCCCAAGCAGACTTGAGATCAGTATATATGCACAAAGCAGCAGTGTGTAAGCAGCCTCATACAGGCCAAATTAGTTGAAATGAGTGTGCAGCTTACAGTAAATAGAGAGGCTAATGGTATGTTACAGAATGGGATGCCCCAAGCAGACTTGAGATCAGTATATATGCACACAGCAGCAGTGTGTAAGCCGCCTCATACAGGCCAAATTAGTTGAAATGAGTGTGCAGCTTACAGTAAATAGAAAGGCTAATGGTATGTTACAGAATGGGATGCCCCAAGCAGACTTGAGATCAGTATATATGCACACAGCAGCAGTGTGTAAGCAGCCTCATACAGGCCAAATTAGTTGAAATGAGTGTGCAGCTTACAGTAAATAGAGAGGCTACTGGCATACCTCCCAAGTGTCCCGATTTGCCCGGGACTTTCACGGGAAGCCCCCCATGTCCCGTGGTCCCGCCCTTTCAAGAAATGTCCCGGCTACCGCCCCCCGCTGTGGAGCGCTGCGCTTCGGTTAGTACCGTGCTATGCGCCGGCATCAGCAGAGGCAGAGCTGGTTTGTGGAGGCCCAATCGCGGCTGGGCCAATGATGGAGGAGTGGGCGGGGCACAATTACGCTGTGCCCGGGCTCTGTGCTGAAGATAGGATGGCTGGAGAGGGAGGGGGAAGATAAGGTAAAAATCAAAAAGCAGCAGAGCTCCCGCAGCGCTCCCACCAGCCGCCGGGGACTTTCTTTTAAATCATGTTTGGCTGTCGGAGTGATTGATCTCTGCCCTCCTCCCCCGACTGTCAGTTCCAGAAGACTGCACAGGGGAGGGGGCTTGCCGAGTGAGGCTGTTCCGCCGATCCCCCCCCCCGCCCGCGCGCGCTGCGATCATCAGTGTCCTGGAGGTGTTAGACTTGCAGGACACAAGAGTAAAGTAGAGAAAAGGCAAGTGAATGATATATTAGTTGTGGCCAGTCTGCCTCATTCGCTTCTATTCTGGGTTTCCTTTCTATTCTCTGTCCTTTTCTCGCTTTATCACTGTTCTTCTTTTTCTTTCCCCCTTCCTTCCCCATCTCTCTCTCTTTCTTCCTGCTTTAATTTTTTGAACTATCTTGCTTCTTTTATTTGTCCATTCCTTTATTCTTTTTCTCTTCCTTTATCTTTCCCCCTCCGCACATTTCTCGCTGTGTTTTTCTCTTTTTTTCTTCTCTGCCTTTCTTTCTCTCTCTCCACCACGCTTTATTCTATCTCGTTTTCAACTTTCCTTCTCTCTTTCTCTTTTGTTCTCTTTCCTTCATCATTTCCCTCACTCCTTCCTTTCATCCTTCCCTCTCTCCCCTCCTCTCTGCATTTCCTCTCTTTTTCCTTCTCCCACTCCTTCCTTCTTCCCTTTCTTTTTCTCACCTTTTCTTTCTTCCTTACATTCTTCCCTTTCCACCTTTCACTCCTTCTCCCTCACTCCCATACCGCCTTCTTTCTTCCTTTTGTTCTTTCACTGCCCTTCCTCTTTCTTATCTGCTGTCCTTGCTCTTCTCTCTCTCCCTTTCTTCAATTCTCACTTCCATCTCTCTCGTTCCCTCCCCGTTTCTTTTCTTACTCCATTCCTCCTCTCCTCTTTTCATTCTGTCTTCTTCCCGTCTCTTTACTCTCTCTCTTTATTTCTTTCTCTCTCCCTCCTTTCTTTCTTTCCCTCCTTCCTCTTCCTCCCTTTCTCTTTTCTTTCACTCACTGTTGCTATACATTTTTTCTCTCTTTTTCCATTACCTCTCCCACTTCTGTTTTCCCTCTCTTCCTTGCTTCACTCACTTCCTTCTTTTTATTTTTCCTTCTCTCTATTTCTCACCTTCTTTATCTCTCCTTTTTCTTTCTTTACTCGTCTTCCCAACCTCCTAACTTTCTCCTTTTTTTCCTCTTACTTTCTTTTTCCCTCTCTCTCTTTCTTCCTCAATTTTCTCCTTTCTCTTGTCTTTCTCCCTTTTCTCACACTATCACACTATTGTATGCATGTGTGCGCGAGGGCTTGCCAGTTTTAATTTCATCATTATGTAATTTTTAGGTGGTGTTTCCCTTTATGGGCATGGTTAGGGGGCGTGGCTAGGGGCGTGGCTTAATGGTAAAAAAAAAAAGGCAACATTTGTCCCTCTTTCTTGCTTTCAAAAGTTGGGAGGTATGGCTACTGGTATGTTACAGAATGGGATGCCCCAAGCAGACTTGAGATCAGTGTATATGCACACAGCAGCAGTGTGTAAGCAGCCTCATACAGGCCAAATTAGTTGAAATGAGTGTGCAGCTTACAATAAATAGAGAGGCAAATGAGATCTTACAAAATGGTAATGTTCCCACAGCAGACTTGAGATCAGTTCAGTATATATGCACACTAAGTGTATAAGCAGCCTGAAAACGCTAACAAAGCCAGTCAGCCAGCCAGTAACACTCAGGCTGGATGAAAAAAAAAAAAATCTCCCTGTGACTGCCTCCGATTTTTCCTAACTTTCCCTGCTTCTCGCTGACTTCCTGCCTGTCTCCTGCCTGTCTCCTGCCTGTCCCTGTCTGTCCCTGTCTCTCTAACTGTCTCTCCCTGACTACAGCAGCGTCCTGTCTCTCATGAATGCAATAGAGAAATGAGGAAAAGCAAGATGTCCGCCGCCTTAAATAGCGCTGTGACGTCACCGGGCTTGCTGGCTGCTGATAGGCTGCATGTGACTGCCCCAGCATGCACTGGAGCGGGGTAGATGTCTGGACATGTCCCGTCCGCCATCTTAGAATGCCTGTAATGTAAATGAATGGATGTTAAAGGAAAACTTCGAGCGATCGAAGCACGGGGAAATTCGGATTCGATCCGAATCGAATTTTTCATGAAATTCGGATCGAATCCGGGTTCGTCCGGATCGATTCGCTCATCCCTACTTTCAAACCATGGTTTGTTGTTCTCCTGCTTCCAGGAAGGAGCCAGAAGTCTTCACAGAACTTAATGTAGGATGTTACCTTGTCAGAATAGTCACTGATACAGTCACTGACTGTTATTTAAGTCCTTGAAAACTTTCCAGTCAATGGATTCGAAGCAGGCTTGTAGTTTAGATTTTTTTCCTTAGTCCATCTATTTGAAGTCATAAAAGAGGGCTTGCTGTTCTTTAGTTGTTGTTTGTATACAAGCAGCAGGTGGATAGGGGAGTGATCAAGTGCAGCTTTTGCAATGGATTTGTAGGCTCCCTTCAGGGCCGGCCTTACCATGGGTCCTGGTGGGTCCATGGTCCCAGGCGGCACTTTAAGGGGGGCGGCACTTTGCTGGCAGCGGCAGGAACAGATTTGGCGGCGGAGGGGGGGCGGCAGCAGCGGGCAGAAACTTTGTGACTGCGGAGGCAAGCGCGTAGCGTAGAAGCAATGAACGCCACTCTCCATAGCGGGTCATTCACAAACTTTTCCGTACTGCGTGTGTGAGGCAGAGACGAGAGAAGCGCTGCACTCGCGGCATTGTGGGATGCGATAAAATGGGGGCAGAGGCAAGCGGCAGGAGAGTGCGCGCACTGCTGGGGGAGGCGCGGCTTCCACCAATAGCCACGCTGGTTGGCTGAGCCACTGCAGGGGGAGGCATCGCTATTTGACGGGGACTGCTGGAGGCAGAGCGCTAGTCGGGTCTGGAGAGAGGCATAGCACACACAGGTGGCTGCTTCACACTGTGATAGGTAAGTGGGAGAGGCTGCCGCACGTTCACCATACCTTCAGTTCGGTTGCTTCTGGAAGCTTCCGTGGAAGAGAGGAGGTTCCAACTTATCTGGCGTTCATAGAGCTAGGTGGGCGGTCGTCACGTTATAACCCAGTGCCTGGTGGCTTCCAGCCTCCCAAGGGCCGTGGGCACGGGTTGCCCGTTATAGTCTGTACTGTCCAGGTGCCAGATTAAAAGATATCGGTGGCAGAGCTGTACACCTGCCCGTGGGTGGCTGCTTGGTTACGGTGACTGTGCATCCTGGGCGGCCATGTTTGCTGGTCACCTGTAAAGAGTGTAAATGGAACAGTTGGGGTTGAGCTTGTCCAGTTACAGGGCTACCCCTTATTGGCCATTTAACACCAATGGCTAAAAGACTCCAGGGCTGATTCTGATTTTTGATGTGCTGCTGTGTGTAGCCCCTGCAGTACTTGCATAGCTGGCAATCCAACAGTGAATGTGTGGGCTATGGCCACATCCCTGCTTTAACTTCATCTGAGGCGTGCACCAGGTGGGGAGAGGGTGTGGCCAGTGCCCCCCCCCCCCCCCCCCCTTAGCTAGCTTTGTGCTGAATGTTGCGCTGCTCGTGCTCATTGCCTGTCTGAATGCTCTGGGGGATTGCTGAAAGTGGTGGGGGTCCACACACTGGGCATCCCAAATTAAGATGCCCTGTCACAGAGGAATAACACCTGGGAGAAGGACAGTACTGGTTGGTGGCCTTCTTTAATGGAGAGGTGCAGTGTTTCAGAATAGGGCTTGCTTGTCCCATGTTCTTCTATTTATCAAGCTGGGAGACCGTGCCCAATGCTGTGGAAAGCTGGATATCCATCCAAGTGGCAGAGGCCAAGAAGTTTGTGTCTAATGTACCTGCTTGTAACAGCTGTAGGTTCAACTGGGTCCCATGCATGGCTCCAAAACTAAACTGTGCTATCACTAATCTGTTCAATTTATAGGATGAAAGCTACCAGTTCATCACCTGCATGGCTGTATTTACCATTAGACAAACCTAGGCATGTGCCTAGGGCAGCCACTTGCAAGGGGAGGTGCCATAGTATGTGGTTACTGTACAATAGTAAAGAAAAAAGGTGAAATAAAGGTGCTGGCACCTTAATGCCCCCTCATGACCCCCCAGCCATGACAGTGGGGAGATTTGGGGTTTTTTATAGAGTGGGGCATCACAAATCTGGTTGTTCCTAAGTAAGTATCAAAGCCCAGGATAGTGAAAATCCTGGGTTTTGCTTCATTTAAAGTGGAACAAAACCCAAATTGAGATTCTGCGCTATGTGAAAACCCCCAGTTTGCCTAGTAAAAATCACCTCTCCTGGTTTTTTTTTTTTAATTGGGGGGGGGGGCAGCATTTCACTTTTGGACCCAGGCAGCACAATGTCTTGGGCCAGCCCTGGCTCCCTTTATCATTGGATAACAGTGGTCAAGGGACTTCTTGCCTCTAGTGGGACAAGATACGTTCCGGTGAAGCTTTGGCAGTTCAAGATTGAGCTTAGCCTGGTTGAAATCACCCATTATGATGATGAGGGCCGGAAGGTGTTTCCTTTCACAGTCAGTAATGCAACCAACTAAACTATCTAAAGCAATTTTTACAGATACCTGTGTAGGAATATAGACAGTGACACCAATCAAGATAATGACCATAGAAAGGTCTGCAATTGACTGCTAATAATTCTAAACACAGCTTAGAGCGAGAATTTTTGTATCTCTGCACCAGTTATAGATCACATAGAAACAGATGCCACCTTCTTGTAGCTTTTGTGATGATTTACAGTCCCTGATAATATTAAAATTTGGGAGTGCCAGGGCTGTATCGGGAAGGTGGGCATTGAGCCAGGTCTGAGAAGCAAAGAACCGCTGAGTTGGAAAACTCAGGACACGTGTTTGTCTCTATCTCTGTCAGTCAGCAGGAGATGCTGCATTGAAGCTGTATTTGGGATGCCCGCACACTGCCTGTATTTGGGATGCCTCACAATGCCTTTAAAGTGGACCAACACCCAGGATTTTGACTATCCTGGATTTTGGTCCATTTCGGCGGGGCACCCCAGATCAGGCTGTGTGAAACCCCCCAGAAAGCCCCAAAAACTCACCTGTCCCCGCTCCCACGTGACCGCTGCAGCCAATCCCCACCGACGGACAAGCGAGGTCCGTCGCCGGACAAGCGAGCGCGCCCGCCTCCTCCCGCCCGTCACTCTTACAGGGAGCGCGCCCGCGTTGGCCATTCACAAACGGCCAGTGCGCGCCCTGCTAGAGGGATGCCGATCGGGGTGCCCCGCAGGCCCGATGCTGATCAGCATCGGGTGTTGGTCCACTTTTAATGGAATGCACACTGTCTGTAATGGGGTGATTGTGAAGTGCGTCTTATAGGGTGAAAAAATACGGTATATCTAGAGAGTTTAGAACCATTAGAGACTGTTAATTCCCAGCCAGGGGGGATTTTGAATAAATGTCCTATATAATATTATGGCCTCACTCGCAGGCAGCCTCATCTCCAGTCAAACACTAAAGGCTGCTGGTCCCACAATGCTACACCATTAATCACTCACTGCAGGCTGCTTCCGCTGCTGCTCCGGCACCACTCTGCCGCCAGTCACTCACTGCAGGCTGCCTCAGATGCAGCAGAGCTCCGGTAGATGTGGAGACGGTAGGCTCTGAAATGGCTACTCACAGGATCCAACATGAGCTGCGGTCACCATCGCCACCTGCAATCTGCCCATCATGTGTGCTTAGGTTGCTTAGGTTCCTCCCAGGACCTCTGCTCTCTGCTCAGCTTCACACATCCACAGGAAAGTAGGAATTACTACTATTAGAACTTGAAAAAAAGGGAGTAAACTTGAGAAAAACTCTCTGGTGAGACTCCTTCCAAGGCTGTCATGCTCGGCGCCATCTTGAAAACAGCATCAGTTGTAATGAGTTATCACTGCTGATAAAGCTCTTAAAACATCATAACAATATTGTAAACAACTCTGCAGCAGCTGAGGCCATAGATGTCCATTAATACATAGTTACATAGATACACTCATCCCTACAGCAGCTGATGATTCAGTGTGTGAGCGTGTGTAACATGACAAGTATGCTGATCCCTTTTCTGTGGTAAATATGGAGTGGGCTTCTTATAGAAAAACCCCAAGCGCCAGACAGCCTGCATTGTCTGGAGAAAGAAAAATCACACAGACACAATGCAGCCATGCTGATCATCAATGCAGCCAGCTAGAGAAGGATTTTATCTTCTTATGACATTATGTGTGGAAACAAATAAAATCTCTCTCTAGCATGTTGGGCTGATCATAAAGGCTCTCCCCAATCCCCCATTCATGCTTATGTGTAGAGATGACCAAACTTTTCAAAAGTTTGGTTCAGCAGTTCATCGAAACGTATCTGAAAAAGTTTGTTTCAGTCTAGTTTCAAGGCGAAACACATAGAAAACAGCAGCTGATAGCACTACAAGTGCATTCTAACAATCTGAAGTCACCCAAGGCTGTATAAAACATGTTTTAGTGGATTACTTAGCATTTGAATTGGCTATGGCTAATTAGCATACGACTTGCCCGCATTTCAGTAGCCTGCCTGTTGTGTTTGGTAGTTTAAAGCACATAAAAAAATAAGGAGAAGCAACAGGGTTTACGTTCCTGCAAAGTGAAAAGAAGTAATGGCTTTTTACAAGCATTGAAAACTTTACCCATTTTGGGTATCACAGGGGTAGACCTGCGGTTGTATAGGGCTGACAGTAGCGGGCAAGCCCTCCAAAAATGATCCCATTTGTAACAGGGGGTAGCAGCGGAATTGGCTTACTTAAATTTTAGCTACAGAAGAAGCAATAGCTTTTTACAAGTGCTGAAAAATCTGCCCATTTTGGGCATCACAGGGTTGACTGGTGTGTGTTGGCCTGACAGTAGCAGAGACTGGCAGGCTGGCAGCAGAGGCGCTGTTGGTGGTAGTAGAAGTAGCAGCATTATCAGAGCCTGAAGCTGTTTAAGATTAGGCCGTGGCATAGGAAACCTGTGGTGATTGTGTAGGCCTGGCAGTAGTGGGCAAGCCCTCAAAAAATTGTCCCACTTGCAACGGCAGGTAGCAGCGGGATTGGCATATTGACTTAGTTTAAGAAGACCAAACATTTATTTTTTTGATAAATGTACCTTGGGTATTTTAGGCATCACAGCGTAGACCTGCAGTTTTGTAGGCCTTGTAGTAGCAGAGAGTGGCAGCAGAGGTGCTGTTGGTGGTAGTAGTGGCATTAGCAGTACTGAAATACAAGGTAGAGGGACAGGAGACTCTTGGTGGTTGTGTAGGGCTTCTGTTAGTCGATGGCAGAAGGGGTGCTGGTGGTGGTAGCATTAGCAGAAGCACAGCTTTTAAAGACTAGGCCAAAGGACAGGATGCCTCTGGTTGTTGTGTAGGCCTGGCACCGGCAGTAGCTGACAAGCACTCAAAAAATAATCCCATTTTTAGAGGGGTAGCAACAGGATTGGCTTCCTGGAAATTGAAGAAGTTGTCCCATGCAGTTTTGTGATGCTGCTCCAGGTGCCTATGTAGAGCCGTAGTTCCTAGTTCTAGATTTGTGTCCTGGCTCCGGCTAACTTTCTGCTTGTAGATCTGGCACTGTGCTAGGTTTTGTTTTCCATGGAGAGTGCAAAAGAATTGCCTCACGGCAGCGTACCATTAATAAGAAGATCTAGAATGTCCACCAACACCACCTGACTTCGCTCCTCCTTTGGCAGACTTTTTTTCAAAAGCAGCAAAAGCAGCATCAGTGTCGCCGTCACCTGCTCCTGAGTGGACCATACCAGCAGACCTAGCCCTGTGTCATTTTGCAGATGATCTGGCCCTACCTTGGCTCAGCTCTTTGTCGCTGCCAGTGCCAGAAAGAACCCTCCTGCTCTGACAATGTCCCTTCTTTGTTGCCTGGTCCCAGGTCCCCAGGTCCTGTCCAAAACTACATTATCATACTCCTGCTGATCCCCACCACTTCCCTGTTCTTATGTTTCATCATGGTCCACTTACCTCCCCCAGCACAACCACCTTCATAACTGCCAGTAAGGTCATGTCTACTACCACCCCTGCCCAGCTATGTGTCTCGGACATCGCTTCCACCTCCACCACCTCTGCAACACACTCCAAAGTCTGACTGTCATCAAACAAATTCTCCTCATCACTATCCATAGCAATCAGGCTGCTAAGAAAAGCTGGCGCCCCACTAGGTGGGGGCAGTAAAGAGATAGATGATGGAAGAGAAAGGCTTCCTTTACTGTGATGTGTAGGAGTAGTGGAGGAAGGATCCACTGAAACCTGGCTCAAGGTCATTGCATCAGAGTCTTCCTCCTCCTGAGATGATCGAGAGCGAGTCAACCAGTTCACAATGTATGTATTGTCCGAAATAACACACCCACTGGAGAAATGGACAAGTCTGGCTTGCTGATGTTACTACTACTACCACATGCATTACTGCTGCTGCTATTATTACTGTGTACATTGTTGCTGCTGCTACTACTAGCAGTGGAGGACTTGGGAAAATGGATGCTGCCACTACTATGGCTGGGCATGGGCAAATGGCTGGTGCTACTTTTACTGGACCTGGGCACATGGCTGCTGTCCACAGTGTTGGTCCTGGCACCAACATCCTTATCCTTAGTGGCAAGCGAAAAATATTTTTTTTAACTGTGTTAAACACTGAGGCACAGAGAGAGGGAGTATGCACACTTAAAACACAGCTGCCCCCCTTGTTTTCATTTTAAACTGTATTTAACAAAGTGGTACTGCGGACCCCAACTTAGAGAGATCCCAAGTTCCACAACACAGTGACAGGGGCCAGCTAAACCAGACAGATGTGGCCAAAAATGTTAAAAAAACCCTCGCTGAAGTTTTCAGGCTTTCCAGGGTGGACTACAATGACCAGCAGATCTCAGCACAGGCAGATGTAACACCCCCTCTCAGCGTCCCAATTTACTGACTTCCACTCCTGTCCCTTCTTTTCTCCTATGCTGTGGTTCAAAATGCCCTAAACTGTCCCTAAACTGTCCCTGCTCTAAAAGCAGTCTCTGCAACAGCCAGCACGATAATGGTGGGGTGGTGGGGTTGCCACCACGCAACGCGTCGTGGGTGTTCGCATTAAGGACGGCTCCAACAATCTACCGATACATATTTGTCGATTAGTTCCAGTTTTACTAGAGTTGCATACACTTTTGTGTCACAATGGATTGTTTATAGTTTACTTACAGCAGGCACGTTTTTTCTAGTATTTCTTAGTATATATTATTTATTTACAGCACTTGTCACTTTATAGCACTGGTCACTATGAGCATACAGCATAGAGATAAATACAATCTGCCTCTATAGCTGTATTAGGGGGTTGTTGTGTTGTTAACACATTGTTGCATAAGCACGGTCACTTTGTATATATTTTTTCTGGTATTTTTGCACAAATAATAACTTTTGATAAATTGGGAACATTTTTATTGCTTTTGTCAATATTAAACTATTAGAGACCCGTCCTACCCCGAATGCACGGGGACTTTTATTGATGTATTTTAAATGTATGTGTTATATGTTGATAGTGTAAATAATTGCACCCAGTATAATATCTACATTTTAATTTAGCACCTACAGTGTGCGGCATAATCTTTTGGGCGGAAGTTTTCTGTGTGGTTGGGCTGGTGGTCCACACATTTAGTTTTTGTTATATGGTACTCCTTGTTGAGGCAGTCCGCCCTTGCCAGCACCTATCCTAGTATATTGTGTGGGGCAGGGTCCATTTTTTGTTACTTAAAAGTTGGTGCATCACGTGACTATCTCCTGCAATAGCTACACTGACCTCTTAGGCTGCGACCATGTGACCCTTTCTCTCTGCTTTTTCTTGACTGGCTGTGACTTGTGGGGTCAGGCCAGTGAAATCCTGCCAGGTTCGTCTTCCGCGCTTTGCTGCAGACCATGTGAAGTTCGGGTCTGTCGCAAGAAGAATTTTTCCTGAAATTTGGGTCGAAAGCAGGTTTTATCAGTTTGGTTCACTCATCTCTACTTATGTTTAAGCAGAGCTCTCAGATGTAATCCAAGAGGTGGCTCCCATGTAATTCTAGGAGCGCAGCTATTCTACAACATCTGCTTGGGGTTAAGCCTTCTGAAACAAAATACACTACTGATTAACAAAGGGAGCTTTAGGGGACCAAATTACTAAACTTTATTTTCTTGACTGGGGGTCCGCATTAATTGAGATGGAGCTTAATTGGCTTCTGACTATGTCAGTGTGTTAAGGTTTTTCCCTCCCCTCTCTTCTGTTTTTGCAGGTTTAGTGTGATTTATTGCCACTCAGACTTAAAAGAGATTTGTGCTGTTTTGTACTCTTTCTTTTTTCTTTTTAAAGCATGCTGGAACAAGGAATGTGTGAGTTTTATACAACTTTCTCTTTACATTAACATGGGTGCCGAGTGTGCAGAAGCAGCCGCTGCATTGGTGGTGGTGCCCCAGATGGGGCTACAGAAAGATGGCCGCTGGCTCCCATCAGTGCCAGCACTAAGAGTGTTCTTACTCATGGGAGCCGGTGGCCATCTTTTTGTAGCACTGACTGGTGCTTATTTGAAATGCTGCTCAGCCCGCGCTGACAGGAAGAGTATTAGGACTCCGTAAATTACTGTAGCTTCCTGCTGCTGCAACATTAGGTGAAGCTGGTTGATGGATTGCTCAGCAGAACATCAAAAAGCTTTTCCATGTTCGTGCCGGACACCGAACTCAAACACAAACTGCATGAAGTCCATGTTCGGGGACTCAAACTCGCAAAGTTCGGTACTAACCCGAACTTTGCGGTTTGGGTTCACCCATCTCTACTTTTATATAAATATATTTCAATACTGTTCACCAGATATGTATATAATATATATAATATAATATATATCAACTCAACCATGTTTTCTACCTGACTCTTAACCCCCTCACCTTTTCAGAGCAAAATCAATAGCAGAGCACAGCCAGCATTCTGCTCTTTGCCAGGCTCAGAGAGGCTAAAAAAACTTGAAATATTCTGCTGTCTTTTTGCATAGCAGTATCGTGATTGAGCTGATACTGAATGATTCATGTTGTTCCTCAGCTCAGCCAGAAGGTGGCAGCAGCAGTCTGAATTTAATGGCTGGCAACATGGAGGCTGATTCATTACTAACGCCAGGTATCGGCAGATGAGCATCTGTATAGCGGTGCTTAGAGCGACCGCTTGCAGACTCTGTAAGGGGGTATCGGGCACTGTAACAGAGCGCCTCAGTAGCTGTAGTAACCTGGCGAGCATTGATGAATGTGATGTATGTTGGGGGCTCTAACACCAGTACAGCACTGCAGGGAGTGAAAGGTAGCGCCAGCTCAGTGTGCCCGACTCTCAGCGTTCCACACCATACTTATCCAAAATCAGGATGCCCGCTGTGTTAAACTCCCCAGGTCGCCTGATACACTTACCTTAATCCTGGTCCAACGGTGCATGCGCGGGCCGCGGCTGCATCCCCGCTATCCCTCTAGCAGAGGGAAGTGCAAGATGCGGTCTCCAGCTCGCTTGGAGCCGCTGAGCTAAGACGTCGGGTTAGACGTCCATAGCTCAGCGAATCCGAGCGCACTGATTGGACAAGCGGCCGTGCATGCGCCATAGGATCGCAATGAGGTGAGTTGATGAGATCGGGGTGCCCCGGGGGAGTGGACCAAAACCCAGGATAGTAACAATCTTGGGTTTTGGTACACTTTAAGTACTGACCTCAAGAGACTTGATGCTGAGGCCTTAGTATTGCAAGGGCAGAACATGGGTCACCTTGGCCTGGGGGTACAGTGAGGCTGTGTACAAAGTGAGCTGGGGAGGAGATTGAAGGGAGAGAAGTGAATGGGTTTTGAGAAGCACAAAAGCAGATAGGAGAGAATACATTCTACCATAGACTCAAAGTGAGCGACACTGCGTCCTTGGCCCAGCCATCCCCAAAGAAGGGCCTTCCACCTTCTGCCCCTGTGTTGCAAGATCTTTTGGATTTAGAGGTAACAGACATGAAGAAAGACATCAACCAAGACCAAGATTTGCCACTTTCTCAAAAGAAAATACAGACCAACTTGGATGTGGTTTTGTGGAGGTGTGGTCTTTAATCATAATTAAAGGGAAACTAGAAGAACAAAAGAGGGAGACGGGGGAGAAAGAAAAGAAAAAAAGGGGAAGTAAATAGAGAGGGGAAAGAGAGAGAGGGGCAGAGGTTGAGGGACAGAGAAAAAAGTGAGATAGAGAAGACAACAAAAAGAAGGGAGTTGAAAACAGAAATTGAGAAAGAGAGTTAAGAGCTAAAGAGGGGAGTGAATGAAGCGAGCAGTAGGTAATGACGAAACAAAAAGAGAGATAGAAAGAGAAGAAAAGTGAGACAAAGCCCGAGAGAAAAAGAAGGAAGGTGTGAGGGGGCAGAAAGAAAGTGTGATAGAAGTGAAAGAAAGAGGGAAAATAACGCATGAAAGAGGAAAGGGAAAGAGAGCGTTAATAGGAAAGAAATAAATTAAAAGAAGTGAGAAGAAAAGAAAAAAGTAAGAGAGGGAAGGAAGGAAGGAAGAAAGGAAGGAAGGAAGGACAGGAGGCACGGGCACAGAAGCACAGCATGTATGATCTCTAACCTGTATAAAAGGGGATAACACAGTCTCTTACTTTGGCCATAAGCCTTAATGTCATGTGGAGCACACAGAGGAGGGAGGGAGGTCATGGAAGAGAGATGGCAGGTGCCCAGAACAGAGGAGGGAGGGGGTCAGGGCCAGTACACATAGCAGCTTCACCAGAGTACTCTGCAATTGCTTGACACACAGAAATACGGGCCATTACACTTGCTGGTAAAAAAAAAAATTACTGGTACCAACAGATTAGCACAAATACTAGCTGTACCGGTCAAATTCTAGTATGGTGGTAACCTTACTGAATGGTACTTTGGCACACTTCTCCACCGGTCCAAATTATCGATCCCAGGCAATAAGTGAGCCACACAATAAGGGTCTGCGAGCCATATGTGGGTTCCAAGCCACAGGTTGGGCCCCAAGGCTCTACAGTATGTAAATTTAGCTCTGCCTATAAGATTTCTCTCCATATACTATAAACAGTCAGCCAACCAGTCATATAATTAGTCCCAGTCCCAAAGACTTTTTGGTAGAAAGTTGTTATAAGGTTCCATTTCCAAGAAACCATTTTTCTATGCTGTGAATAACCCGGTAACTGGAACCATGTTTTAAGGCATTACAAACTTTACAGTAATACAATGGCCATCCGCCAAAATCCTTTACATAGTAGTTGTGTCGCCAACTGAAGTAACTTCTGTATTTCTCATCATCCTTGTCCAGCTTAAGAATATAGTCAGCCAGCTCCTTGGGGCTTGCAAAGTCATTTACATGAATGAAGGAATCTTTAGGGACAAAGCGTTCATAGTTCTCCCGAGATGTTCCTAACACTACCGGCAAGGTCCATGTTTCAAAGGAATTTTGCCACAGTTTTTCGGTGATGTAATCCTTGTAGACCGAATTCTCAAAGGCTAAGTAGAATTTATACTGAGAAATGGTCTTGTAGAAGTCTTCATTTTTCAGCGCAATATGCCCTCGCCCATAGACATCAATGGGGATATAATTTTTCAACTGCTCATAATATTTTGTTCTCAGCACACCGTTATAAAACTTGCTAACTACCCAAGCTACCAGTTTAGATTTTGCTGGGATAGTGAAGTTCTTGGGTTCTTTTAAGGCTACAATCTCTCCATACGGCCTGAAAATATCAGAGTCTTTGCGAAATGTCATAGTCATGTTGAAAAGGCCGTCCAGCCAGTGGAGGTTTTCAATGATCAACGGTGGCTCCAAATTGAGCCAAACCCAATGCTGGAAATGAGGTCTGGGCTTTTGGGGGAGTAAATTACGATCACTCATGATATCGGCATGGTGTATAACCAAGGCGTCCGCAACATTGTAGAGACTTCGGTTTGCTGTGAGTTTACAGCCTGGGATATTAAACTCAATCTGGCATCGATCCAGTGAAAAAGGTACCCCCCAAGGCCACACCCAGACCAGAACAATAATCTCATTTTCCTTTTTTGGTGTAGACGTGGCTGCTTGATCCTCTTGATGCTTTTGCTGCCCTTCTAAAAATACTGTAGAGCGGCTTGACATATGCCAGGTATATGAGAAGATGATCAGTGCAACAAGAAAAAGAATGATCAGCCATTCTGGCTTTAAAGTCATGTTCCTGCTGTATGTACATTGGAATGGTAAAAGCATTATTTATAATAATAATAATAATAATAATACAAAAAATAATTATTAAAAAAGCACAAATAACATTACACAAATAAATACAGGCATTACAAACCTACCCAGTCTTCGGTTAGTATTCTTGTGAACGTCTGCTTGACGATCACCTACTCTCTTCTTTCACTGTAGAATGAACCTTGAATATACCACAGGAATCACACACCCAAAGCAGAACTACAACCTATAGAGACAGGCAGGCTGATTCATTACTAGCGCCTGGTATCGGCAGATGAGCTCTCTAGAGCCAGACGCTATGTGATTAAAGTCTGTTTCTGAACACATATCCACCAGTAACAAAGCAAAAACATATGGAATTACATTGTTGTAACCTTGTGACATTAACACTTTAATGCCAGACCTGTAATGACAATTCTGCATAAAAATATAAAAAATAAAAAAAAAAATTCAAAAATGACTCTTTCTAGTCAAGGAGAGGTGTATTTGAGAGAAAAAAAAATATTAAAAACAAAAAACCCTGTTTATGCCCCTTTCTCTCCAACATCTCTCTTTATCCCCTTTTCTCTCCTTCATTTCTCTTTATGCCCCTTTCTCTCTGTCATCTCTCTTTATCCCCTTTTCTCTCCTTCATCTCTCTTTATGCCCCTTTCTCTCTGTCATCTCTCTTTATCCCCTTTTCTCTCCTTTATCTCTTTTTATGCCCCTTTCTCTATGTCATCTGATGCCGGGATCACCTGGGATATAAGCAGTTTAGTTCTGGCCACCATTATATAGAAATGATGCCTTGGTTTTAGAGAAGAGCCACCAAACTGATATGGAGCAGAAAGCACTAAGGAACTTTGCCCGTGTTGGACACAAATGTCAGCCCCTAGATGTGCAAAGTTGGTAGAGCCCCAACATAAGGCAACAGACCTGCTGCTGTAATTAGAGCTAAACGTGGTCCTACAAATTATTGACTCAAAGGGGCTTAATATATAAGCACGCCACACTTTAATTGTTTTATTTATTTTTTAATTTGGAACAGTGTGTTTCATTTTCTCTACACTTCACAAAAGGGGTGTAACTATAGGGGGTGTGACTGCAACGGAGCCGAGAAGGTCAGAAGGGCCCCATCATTGTTGCTCCTCCACCTTATTTATCACGTTTGTGCTAACTTGGCATAATTTAGAAAAATGAAGTGCAATTTATCTCAGCTGTTTAAGTATTTAGTTGCCTAGTTGCATCCAACTGAGGTAAAAAAGTTCATTGTATGAGTCTTGACAGGGCCCAATTTAATGTTCGCACCA
Organism: Gastrophryne carolinensis; assembly: GCA_027917425.1. Classification (NCBI taxonomy): domain Eukaryota; kingdom Metazoa; phylum Chordata; class Amphibia; order Anura; family Microhylidae; genus Gastrophryne; species Gastrophryne carolinensis. The sequence continues at coordinate 41,110,544 of CM051235.1, read as the reverse complement.
GGGCCCTGTCACATTTAGTTACACCACTGCTTCAGAAATTGTGCTGCTCTATCACATACAATCTGAATAAAATGCATTTAGATTTGTGGCTGTAACATTCAAATACATGGAAACGTTCTTTTTCAAAGCACTGGGTATTCTAACTCAGGGGTTCCCAACTGGTGGTATTTGAGATCCTTTCAGGTGGTACTTGACAAGGCTGACCTGCACCCCAACCTAATCTGCTGCTATCTACACTACCCCAAAACCTGGGTTCTATCATAAATGTGATCATTCATTCCCTTTAAATGGCGATCTATAAGATTCCCAGGCCGATCGATTCCCTCCCCCAGGGGCATCCAAAATCGTCCCGCTTTGTTAAACCCCTAGGTCGCCCCATACACTTACTTTGTTTCTCGGTCCAACGGCACATGCGCGAGCCACGGCAGCATCCCCGCTATCCCTCTAGCAGGGTGCGTGCCCGCTCCCTGTTAGAGGGAAGCTGGGGATGAGGCCGTCAGCGCACTCGGAGCTGCTGTGCGTAGACGAAGGCTTAGACAACGTGACATCAGCGGCTCCGAGCACGCTAATTGGACGAGCAGCCGTGCTTGCGCTGTAGGACCGGGAAGAGGGGAGTTGCACTGGGTGATCTAGGGGGTTTCACACAGCGGGGCACCCTCAATTGGTGCCCCGGGAAAAAGGACCAAAACGCAGGGTAGAGTCAAAACCCTGGGTTTTGGGCCACTTTAAAGGTGGTACTTGATATAATAAGAAAGAGGGAAGTTGCACTTTGGCGGCTCCGGATCTAGATTACTCTGTGATATGATTGATTACGCAAAAATACTTTACATTACTTGGTTGTTACTTGGATTCTAGATGACTCAGTGATACAATAGATTCTTCAGTAATACTCTAATACTCTATATTACTCAGTGATATGTAGATTGCTCAATAATAGTCTTAATAAATAACACTCTAGAAGACTCAATGAAAATGGGTTCCTAGCCAGTGGTACGAGAACCACTGATAGTGCTCGAGATCCTATCAGGGGGTACTCTGCCAGGTCGCAGACTGACCTGTACCCCAACCTAAACTGGCCAGATTAACCAACCCTGATTTGCGTTATAAGTAGCAAACTGCTCAAAAGGCAATGAGAATTATTTATATGCATTTTTGAGTATATTATACAACTTATATGGTTGTTTTATGATCTTTTAACACTGTTTTAGGTGCTGACAACCCCCACGTACTTTCGATATTTAGCAAATGGAAAGTGGTACTTGATTAAAAAGTGTTTAGAACCCTTGTCTTAACTAACACATATATTTATTTAATTCCACTTTAAATAGTATGGTTTGCATTGCCAGTAGCTGATAGATCTGGCCCAGACTGAATGGAAACGGTTCTGGATCATTTAGGTATAGTTATTATTTACAATATTCTAACAGCGTGATGGTATGGTGTCTGCTCCTGTGTTTGTATATGTTTTGCAAGGTTTTGTGAGGGTTTGTATATTTTATTGAATGCAATGAGCCTAATTTATGATGTGTGCCTTTTAGCATCATTTTAGCACCAGCTTCGGAGCATCGGCATTCACATCTAATCTGGTGCTGTGCTGTGTACTACATTGACACTAGCAGTCGCAGCATGCTAACTAATTCATTTTGATTGTTGCAATAGGTATTGACCGGCCTATGTCAGCACCCGTTGGACCCAATTACCCTGTTTTTCCGGTGCTCCCCAGCATATTTATGAAATGTTTCCCCCTTGAAATCTTTGGCACTGTATTTTTCTGGTGCTGTTCAGTGTTTCTGCATTACAGTTACAATCACTACTAGGGACAAATGGGATAATTTTTACAGTGCATTTTGGCTGCCTTTTAGTTGTTTTCCAAATTACACTTTATTAAGCAAAAGAAACCATTAAAATCAATTTCAATAAACCAAACAAAAACACATTTGGGCCCATATAGGTCCTACATTTTCATTACTGACAAGTCCCAATGCAAGTTCTGTACAAATAAATGTGTGTGATATTAATTATAAGCATAAAACACTACAATCCAGTTCCACCAAATGTGATCTATGTAATCTCGAGCTACAGCGCTGCTTAATTTTTGGCACTAGTTTTAAATACATCGATTTTTGTGTTTTTCTAGTTGTTAAATCAGACATTAAGGCCAAAAAAGTGTCGCTATGTGGCACTGACGCTTCTTAAATAAGGCTCAATATTTAGCCTGAAAGCACCCTGGTGCAGAAACAATATGGATAGTTGTGGAATAACCAGCTGATGTTGAGAAATATCTGGTACTAGGAGGTGCTGTCAATTTAGGACTCCCGAGGCTGGAAAAACCTTTTCAATTTACCTTTCACAGCTGAGGTAACAGTCTACATTCTCCTAGGGCGGTCCTTAAAAGAGTCAATATCAATATATTGTTTGATGTTTTGCATGACATCACTTAAAGATACCTTCAAAGTTCTTGAAACTCGCCACATGGACCGGCCTTCATCTCTCTGAAGCTGGACTGTCATTTCTCTTTAGTTAGGTGACTGTTTTTTGCCATAATGTGTATAAGATCACTAGCTGAAAAGGACTAAACACTGTATGTAAATATATATCAATCTGACCTCTGTACAAAGCAACTGATGATATGAAACACATTATGAAGGCAAAAAATCCCACAAATTAACTTTTGACAAGGCATTCCTGGTAACTAAAACCCACCCCATAAACCTGATTGAGAGAGTGTGCAAGGTTCTTTTTTTAACGCAAATGGCAATACATTGAAGAAGATATTCTGTTCTTGTTTCTGCCTTTTTTTTGTTTAAAAACCAATCCATTATCAGTTTTCATGTCTTCAATATGAATCAGCAATGTAGAAAAAAAAAACAATAAAAAAAAAACAATAAAAACTATGAAATGTAAAGCTGTGTCCAAACGTCTACCTGGACCTGGTTTTTATATTGCACAGACTAACGACTAACAGAAAGCTTGATTTCTGTTTTTTAAGGAACACTTTTTGTAGAGTAATAAGCCAAGTGATCTTTGTACTTACAGGGTGCTTGAAAACAATGCAAAAACCTTAGGCTTTGTTCAAACCAATTCATTTTGTGGTTACTGCACTGCTTTGCTAAACCCCCCACCAACAGTATCCGAAGACCTGACTGCCAGACATGGAGGGAGCCCTAGGCCCCGGCCTAACTGCAAACAGGGCGCTGCCCGGCCAAGGGATGGATGAGGAATGTTAACCCTTGCCAGTCTACTCTACTATTTTGTCACCCTCTCTTGACAGGCCATTTTCACCATTTTGCACTATGTATGTTTAACTGTGATTTTTGCTGGAATTTCCAGGGATTTGAGGATTTAACATGAAATGTCTTGTTTGTATTTGTTTACATGCTTTCCTAATAATTTTGTATATATAAAAAAGTGACCCCTTGTTCTGCCATCCAGCACAATTATATATATTTTTATCGTTGGGCCATTTTTTTCATGATAGTCCTTCTTTAAAGTGGACCAACACCCTCCTGGATCGGCACGGGGATCTATAAGATTCCCAGGCCGATCCGATCCCTCACCGTGGGGCATCCGAAATCGGGATGCCCCGCTGTGTGAAACCCCACCGGAACCTTGCTAACCTTACCTTACTCCCGGTCCAACGGCGCATGCGGGGGCCGTATCTTGCGCTTCTCTCTAGCAGGGCGCGTGCCCGTGCCGGCCATTTGTGAAGCTGCTGGGTTTGATGGCGCTTTAACGCGCATGTCACAGCAGCTCCGAGCACGCTGATTGGACAAGTGGCCGCGCATGCGCCGTAGGAGTGGGGTGAGGTGAGTTTTTTACAGAAATCTGGGGGGTTTCACATAGCGGGGGATGCCCTAGGGAAGTGGACCAAAGCCCAGGATAGTCAAAACCCTGGGTGTTAGTCCACTTTAAATCGGAATGAATATAATATTTTTGTGTAGCCTCTTTTTTTTTAACAATGATGATTTAAAAGGCATTGTCCAGCCAAGGGTTAAATCTTCTACCACAACTTCTACCTTGGCTGGGACACTGAGCACAGCGTTTGTTTTCCTCTCCATCCCCCTGTCCATCGTCCTCCAATTGTGTTTGTTTCTCTGCATGACCGACATTCATGCTAGTTTGTGTTTTGCTCCTCTCCTCTCAAACCCCTCTCTCACTCCCAGCATGACCGCAGGCTGAACGAGCACTGCTCATATCTCATGACTGGGCAGCTGCATGGTGACAGCCTGTAGCTTTCCTTATTACCCTCACATCAGAGCACACAATAAAAACATGGGGGGAAAAGCAGCCCCTATGTCGGTGTAAGGGTTAACCATGCTCAGCTCCAGAGACAGCTCACTTTCTCAGCTTTGGGGTCATTGTTTTGAATGTAAAAAGCTATATTAACCTTAGGAACTTTGGTTCTAACTGAAATTGTAGTTTATTTGCTTCAAACGTACATCAAAGGACAAATGGTTGACCGTGGGACTGGCACATACAAAGCACTAACATAGATGCCAGAAAGATGTGGAAGCTGGTTCATTACTAACGCCAGGTATGGGCAGATGAGCGTCTGTATAGCGGCACTTAGCGCGACCGCCAGTAGACGCTGTAAGTGTGTATCAGTCGCTGTAGTAACCTGGCCGACATTGATGAATGTGATGTATGTTGGGCGCTCTAACACCAGTACAGCGCTGCAGTGAGCAAATGTAGCGTCAGCTCAGTGCGACTGACTTTCAGCGCTCCACACCATATTTATCAATAAAGAACACACACACATCGCCGGCGCTCCAAATCTGGTCGCTATAGCATAGAGCACCAGACGCTGTGTGATTAAAGTCTGTTTTTGAACACATATCCACCAGTAACAAAGCGAAAACACACAGAATGGCGTTGTTTTAACACTGTGACATTAACACTTTAGTGCCAGACCTGTAACAACAATTTTGCATAAAAATGTAAAAAGGCAAAAACGTTTTAGAAGTGTTTGTTTGCAGCCAGGAGAGGTCACACAATGATTTAAGCAAAAAAAAAAAGGTCAAACACGCTGTTTAAACACAAGCAAATGAACGGCCATTGAAATGTATAAGAGAGCGACACTGAGCGAAAGGTAATACCTGGCGCTCTGGAAGCTAGAGTTCCAGCGCTATATGCTGAGCCGCCTGTAATAATACATGTAACGCTACATGGCGCTGTTAGGGGAGCTCACCAGATTCGCTTTCATAAATGTGGTTTTGCCTACAGCGCCCAGCGTTCACCAGACGCTGCTTACCGCTACGAGGCACTACCTGGCGCTATCCCCCACGTCCTACCTCCTCCACCACTGATACTGGCCGAGTGTCTCCTGCCAACGGGGACTTTGTGATTGCAAAGGCTTAATAGCCAACAAATACGTGTAAACAGAGCGTTAAAGAAAATGTGGGGATGGTGCTCCATGTTATTTAAACCTATAGGTTACCAGAGCATTTTATTTCAATATTATATCAACCTTTACTACTGTATATAGACTACAAGATATATTTTCCCTTTACTCAAAACAGACCCCCTTAGAAGCCTGGAAAAGCACTGCCCAAGCCGACTGCTATATGAAATTTCATAAGGTGTCATCATCAGATTCCACAAACACATAACATGGAGTGCGTCTTTTGTCTCTATGAATAAATATTGTATTGTATGAACACAATGAATTGTAATTTCTTTGCCAAACCTGGCAAGGATCCAGCCTATTGTGATCTATAAACCAAGCTATTCCATAAATTTTTAATTCTATGCAAATATGTTAGGGCTTTAAAAGAACCACTTGACCCACTTTGGCGATAATAGATAATTGGCAGTATTATCAAGAAAAAAGGCACCAAAAGGTGTTATTATTATATGTAATAAAATATATTAAAGGGGAAGTAAAGTCAAGTCACAATTTCAGAATCAGAATTGCTTTATTGATGACGGGGAGGCCGATTCATTAATAGCGGCAGGTAGCGACAGTTGAGCGACTGTAGCGGCATTTTCAGAGCGCCCGCTAGTAGTCGCTGTGCTTGGCCATTGTTCGGTAGTTGATAGTTGATAGCGACTCAGTCGGTTTGCCGTAATGTTGAATATTGGGTGAGGAGTCGCTATTTGACAGGTTCCGCGCTGTATGGGAGCGCATGATAGCGACTGGTCAGAGCGACCGGCTTCCACCATATTCATTAACAAATCACGCTCAAAAAATTCTCGCGCTGTAAAATGCATGTTTAAACCCCAGAGCGCTGGCGGCGATGGGTTAAAAGTAGTTTTTTAACCCCCAAACAACCATATTTTTGGAAACCAAAAAAAACAAGTTTTTTAAATAATTTTGTAATATGAATACATTAATATCAGACCTGTAATATCAATTCTGTAGTTTTTTTTTTTTTTTACCTTGAAAAAATTATTAAAAATGGCAGAAGTGGTCACAGAATTTTTCAAATTAAAAAAATAAATAAATAATAACAATTAATTATGAATATTTAAAGATTGTTCCATTGAAATGCATTGGAGAGCGCCAAGTAGTGAGAGGTCATACCTGTCGCTGTTCAAGGTCGGACGCTGGCGCTGTGGGCTGAGGCTGGAATAATGATGAATGAGTGGCTATCTGGCGCTATCTCAGTCGCTAAGCAGGATTGCCTTGATAAATGTGTGATTGTGGTGGGGAGCCGGCGTTCTCGTGGCGGGGCCCGTCATTACCGGCCGCTCACCAGTCGCTACCTGTCGCTATCCCTTGTTAAATAAGGGCCCAAGTATTGTTACATACTAAAAATGTGTTTCCTCATTCACTTGTATGGCCTTAAACATCAGAGATTCATGTGACCGCCGATAACCATTTAGGTACATATGTAAGGCCTTTCGGCATGGTAAGCATTGGCTGACTTGACTTTACTTCCTTTTTAAGCCCTGGAGTTCATCGCAACCAAATATCAAAACTCAAACTTTGTGGAAACTTTAAAAGCAGCTCCTATGCTGCCACTATGCTGAAGTAAGAGTGAACCATGCTAAAATCCAGAGAAAGCAGCCACGCCCACTGCCCAGGAGAGTTATAAAAAGCAGACAGAAATAGTACGTTTTCTCAGTTTTGGGAGATTGTTTTGAAAAATCTAAAATTGTTGTTTATTTCCCTGCCTGGACAATTACTTTAAAACATTTACATAGAGTCCAAAAGTATAGTACATCCAAAATGATGAAGCGCTTTGCCCTCTTGGGCTTCTTCAATGAAGGTTTCAGGAATGCGGAGAGCTAATTTGGCATCATTCACCTTATGGGAATCTTCAATTTGTGGTTTAATCATAAAAATAAGAGTGATTAACAGTTTGTCTATTATCTTTTTGCTATTGCAATTCTTATGATGGTTGTAAATGATTTTACCCATCATGCACTGCTTTCAGCACATATGAGTGGTTCTATATGGGTTAAGTACAAACACATTTATTCAGCACTCCAGCTTGAAGTTATACAAATAGTGCCTATTTATTAATTCATATATATTAAAGAGACAATATTCTATGCAGTTATATACAAGGATAAAGTATAGGTACATGGCAAAAAATATTTGCTATAAAGCATTACTAATAATTAGTATGAGACATACATGATGAATAGAGCAAGAACAGCATTTGTGACTGTGTTCAATCACCTGTCCGCTATGTAGCGTCAGGGAGCACAGCCTAGAGATCACAGTGTTAAAGTGTACCAAAACCCAGGATAGTCAAAAGTTTTGACTATCCTGGGTTTTGGTCCTTTCCCCGGCAGCACCCCGGTCGGGGGTGCCTCATGGTGGGAAACCCCCCAGGCGCCCGAACGAACTCACCTCTTCCCGGTCCCACGGCTCATCTTAAAGCAGGGGCTCTGATGGCCGCATCTTTCGTCTCCCTCTAGCAGGGAGCATGCCCACGCCAGCTATTCACTGTCTGAGGGAGAAGCGGAGGATGCTGCTGTCAGAGCCGCTGCACTTAGATGTGCAGTGGGACCGGGAAGTGAAACGTTGGCTGCGGGGATCTGGGGGGGTTCACACAGCGGGCATCCCCGATTAGGGTGCCCCTGGGTTAAGGACCAAAACTTAGGATAGTAAACATCCTGGGTTTTGGTCCACTATAAGGCAGATATTTGCATAATGAGACATATAGAAACCAGCAAGAATTGCTTACAGATATTAGGATAGCGGCAGGAGACCTCTTAATCACAATGGCATTTCAGAAGAGGCCTTAAAGTGGACCAACACCCAGGATTTTGACTATTCTGGGTTTTGGTCCAGTTCCCTGGGGCACCCCGATCGGTGGTGCCCCACTGTGTGAAACCCCCCAGATTGCCTGATTCAACTCACCTCATCCCGCTCCTACGGTGCATGCGCAGACGCTCGTCCAATCAGTGCGCTGGGAGCCGCTGAGGTACGCGCGTCCAAGCGACGTCTTAACTCAGCGGTTCCGAGCACGCTGGCGGCCGCATCTCGCGCTTCCCTCTAGCACGCGCCCTGCTAGAGAGAAGCGCGAGATGCAGCCGTGTCCCGCGCATGCGCCGTTGGACCGGGATTCAGGTAAGGTTTGCGGGCGTCCTGGGGGGTTTCACACAGCGATTTTGGATGCCCCGAGGAGAGGGATTGGATCGGCCCGGGAATCTATAAGATCACCGTGGGTGTTGGTCCACTTTAATTCAGGGGATTACAAGAGAAGTCCAATATACTGTGACCTATACCATGTTTAAATACCTGACATGGCGAGTTCTATGCTGGCAATGTGACATCAACGGGGGGAATGCCTAGTCGTGGCGCGCCGCAATGACCTCACTGGCAGTCATGGTGAGTCCCGGTCTGCCAAACAAAATCATGAAACCGGCGCATGCATGGTGCTGTATGGAACTCAGGCGCACAGGAACCCGCCCCTCCGCTGCTAAAAAGGAGAGGAGTCAGGAATAGATAGAGCTTAGGTGCAATGGGAGGGATCACAGTCTTGAGTTCCAGTAGTTAAAGGGTTAGTGGCAACATTTTCAGCTGGGGACGTCATTACTGACCATTTATTAAGCCAAAGATGATGATGAGCTCGCCTGTAACAGTGGAAGGATTCTGGGATTTGTAGTCAGAAAGTATAGTAGGATCTTTACAAAAGGGCAGGAAAGGCGCTCCTACTTTACCAAGGCAGAGCCAGAGGAATATAAGAGACATGGAAACAGCATGTTGATAAGTAAATCACAGGTCTGGGGGCACAATCCTAACACATATGTTTATTTTACATCCCAGAGGACGATAACAATAAGAAAGAACACCAAAAACCTGACAAAAAATAACCATTTCCTGGAGTCCCTTTGTCAGGACCAATATGAGAATGGATTTTTTGGCACTCATTTAGGCTGTATCTATGTGCCATGGAACTCACCATGTGTATTCTATATTGCATTGTCCATCTTTCCTTTAGGAGTCCTAACTTGGATTGAATCCATGGATTCACGGATCAGCCCAGTAGGTTCATTGTCCAAGCAATGCTATTTACCTTTTACTGGTTTATAACCACTCCTCTATCTTCTTAAAATGTACCTGAGAATCAGCCTGAGCAACGGACACTATGTACTATACACTATACTTAATATAAATGAAGCAAAAGGCACACTTAATAGACAAAGTGGTCAATGTTAACGTTAAATTGATAGATCAGCTATATCAGCGCTGAGACGAAAGAGAGCATCTCTGGTAATAACTAAATTACATATTACAGTTGCAAATACTGAAACAGAAAACACTATAAATGTATTCAGTATTTTTTTTTTTTATTTCTGTATAGGTTCATTTTGAATCAGTAGTACATCTCCTGTGGACCATAAGTGGTCTGTATGTGTGGGCTCATATGGGCTGGGCTGTATGTGAAGGCTCTAATCTGACTGTACAGCATGTATCCCTTTGCTGTTGATTAAATCTTCAAGACAAGTCATGGAATGCACATAATGGAAAGCTTGGTTCTGATACATTCACCAAGATCTCATCTAACCCAGGGCCTTCTTGACCAGACAAAATTTCACCAGGGTCTCATTTAAATCCAACGTGGTGTCTTGCTGGCCTACAAAATGCGTTTGCATCTGCATGATGTGTGTTTACGGTCTGTCTGACCATTTATTTTGACCAGGGTGTCATCTAAAACTAATTTGGGGTCTCTGTCCAAATATTTTTCACCAGGGTCCCCCCTAAAACCAACTTGGGGTCTCTGGCCAAATATTTTTCAGCAGGATCTCATCTAAATCTAATTTAGGGTCTTTCTGGTCAACATAGGGTCTCTGACAAAACATTTTCAGCAGGATCTCATCTAAATCTAACTTAGGGTCTTTCTGGCCTAAAAAATGTTTTGCATCTGCATGACGTGTGTTTACCAATTACAAAGACCATTGCAGAGACAGAATATGCTGAGGAACTAGGTAGGCCTCTTTTGTGTGAGAGAATTTATACTACATTAAGGCAATGTTCCCCAACCCACTCCTCGAGAGCCACCAACTGGCCATTTTCTGCGACACAGATGTAGAGGTTAAGTAATTAGTGCTCCATTGGAGCTACAGAGCTGGCTTTGTGGAGATCTGCAAAACATGACTTGTTGGTTGCTCTTGAGGAGAGGGCTGGGGAACACTGCGTTAAGCATTCAAGTTCATGGGTTTGAAAAAAGATGTTGGCGGAAAAACCACCTGCTCTGCATTTGGTTAATATATCATGCAAGGTGATTTCTGTGTCTGAAGGTTAAACATATGGTCTCAAAGAGGCATTAGCCCCAGAACGTTCTCCTTTTACTAGCCAGTCTGTCAAATCTTAACGTATTCATGGGTCAATTCTTACTTATTTTAAATTTAGAGACCCCTGTTTTGCATGATATGCATTTAACACAGTGAGGTCAATTTAGTACTAGGTCAAAAACTAGAGTTTAGTTTAAAAGCTTACTCTAGGTGAAAAATAAAATGAAAATGCCCTTTTTACAATGGTGCTTAATTGAACCCTAGATAGAAAATGGATGGCACTTGTTATTCCTCAAAAAGTAATGTACTAGATCGAAGGGCTGGTCCAGCACCAGGTGCAAAAAGTGCAATTCACTCTAATATTCTACCTAAGGGTCTGTTCAGCACGAGTGTACTATTCACAGTAGATCTGGGATTAGCTTCTTCAGGTCTGCTGGTCATTTTTGTGCCATGACTTACAAATGATGATGATTCTGTTAGAGTATGTGTCTGCACATGACAATCTGCAGGTCACTTTTACAGTGAATTTCAAGGACCTTGTGTGTTTTGGGTATAGCATAGGTGCTTGTTGTGCAGGGAAATTTAAAATGACAAAAAAATAATCCACACCATTTGATATAAACCCATTATCCTCAACGTATTTAAAGTGGACCAACACCCAGGATTTTGACTATCCTGGGTTTTGGTCCACTTCAGGGGGGCACCCCGGTTAGGGTTACGGCCGTTTGAGAATGGCCGGCGCGGGCGCGCGCACTGTCAGAGGGGCGCGCGGGAGGCGGCGGCGGACGCGCTGTCTTGTCCGCCGCTGTCACCCGCTTGTCCGTGGCTACGTGGGAGGGATGCGCGGGAGGCGGCGGGAGGTAAGTTTTTCGGGGGTTTTGGGGGGGTCCCTCACCGTGGGACATCCCGATCTCCGATGTCCCGCGGTGAGGGAGGTGATCGGCCCGGGAATCTTATAGATTCCCGGGCCGATCACCCCTGGGTGACAGTCCACTTTAATCACAGATCTCACCTTTTTAGTGGGAAGATAGCAGCTAATTGCCAATCTTGGTAAGTCTGGATGTCCAGGGACAGCTGAATGCATTGGAGACAGTTGTCTGAGATTAAATTAACACTCCAAATATTTTCAGACCTATGTTACAGAATAAAATATGAAAACCGGCCAGAATCAAGCAGTTAAAAATCAAATCCTTTAATTCCAATGGTTAAAAAAATCATAGTATACAAAGCAGGCAGTCTCATAAGAATAGGGAAAAACATGAAGGTCTGAAACGCATAGACGGAAGTGTTTTTCCTTATTCTTATGAGACTGCCTGCTTTGTATACTATGATTTTTTAACCATTGGAATTAAAGAATTGGATTTTTAACTGCTTGATTCTGTCCGGCTTCCATACTTTGTTGCAACTACGAAGAGAAGAGCACTCGTAGCCGCAGCCTTTTGGAAGCATGTTACAAGGATCGGGGCTCTGCTCATTTCAAATAGAGCTGACTATTGCCATTAACTCCCATGTTACAGAATGCAATAACCGGGCAGCAAAATATGATTTCCCAAGTAGGGGCCTTTACTTACCTTGATGAGGATCCCTGTATCACTTCTAGCGTGAAGTCGTTTAGAGGGGTGTGGTTGCTGGTGGATTTGGTGGACATCCAAAGGTAGGTTTTCTATGAGGCTGATTTATTAATAGCGACATGTAGCGACAGTTGAGCGACTGTAGCGGTATTTTCACAGCGCCCGCTAGTAGTCGCTGTGCTTGGCCGTTGTTCGGTTGTTGACAGCGACTCAGTCGTTGTGGCGTAATGTTGAATACAACGTTACGAGTCGCTATTTGACAGGTTCCGCGATGTATGGGTGCGCATGATAGCGACTGGTCAGAGCGACCGACTTCCACCATATTCATCAAAAAATCACACTAAAAAAATTCAGGCGCTGTGAAATGCATGTTTAAACCCCAGAGCGCTGGAAGCGATGTGTTAAAAGTAGTTTTTTAACCCCCAAACCACCATATTTTTGGAAACCAAAAAAAAAAGTATTTTAAATAATTTAGTAATATGAATACATTAATATCAGACCTGTAATATCAATTCTGTACAATTTTTTTTAACATTTTTTTTTCCCTTAAAAAAATTATCTAAAATGGCAGAAGTGGTCACAGAATTTTTCACATTTAAAAAAAAAAAACATTAATAACAATTAATTATTAATATTTAAAGATTGTTCCATTGAAATGCATTGGAGAGCGCCAGGTAGCGAGAGGTCATACCTGTCGCTGTTCAAGGTCGGACGCTGGCGCTGTGGGCTGAGGCTGGAATAATGATGAATGAGTCGCTATCTGGCGCTATCTCAGTCGCTAAGCAGGATTGGCTTGATAAATGTGTGATTGTGGTGGGGAGCTGGCGTTCTCGTGGCGGGGCCCGTCATTACCGGTCGCTCATCAGTCGCTACCTGTCGCTATTCCTTCATAAATAAGGGCCTATGTTTATTCTGCCCAATGTGATTCAGATGCAGTCCTTCACTGAGTTCCCTGATACAGGTACCTGGTCCTCGATTTTAAAAATGACCATATTCTACTTGTAAGCCCTTTGAGCCTGGAGTACACACTTGTTTCCTGATGCTCTCCACACTTTTTATATTTGTCCTGCTTTTATTGTTCAGCAATTGTTCTTTAAAGATTGACATTCAGGGAATTAGGATTTAAGATGTGCAGCCACTTCAACTTCTTGTAACCTTAGCCAGTTGGTATTCAAGAAAGTCCTGGCTTAGTGCAGACGTTTTCAAATCATTTATTTGTAATTTTTCAAAAAAAAATTAAATTAAATACTAAACTCATAAGATTATGAACCACTGAACCTCGCACTGTAGTATTCTGAGGGGGGGTACATATTTGTAATCTTTTAAAGAGACTGTGAATCCAATGGCAAACACCATGCCATGCAAAAAAAGCAGACTAACGGCCACTCTGTCCCTTGGTGCTCTCACTATAAGCGAGCACAGCAAGCCACAGTGGTCCAGCAGCTGACTTTTACCACAGCAGAGCATGCTGAAGGCTCCTTAAACTGGACCTTCAGCTTAATTTAATGAAAAAAGTACACAGTACACAGTTCTGCAGAAAAAATGTTTTCTGCAGAACTGTGTACAGTCGGGCGTGTGTGGTTACATTGACCTTAGTGGGTCAGCTGATCCCTTCTCCTCAGGGCATCCCAAACCCACTGTGTGAAACCCTGCCATTTGCCCGGAGTTCTTACATATCTGCAGCCAGTGGCAGCATCATTCGCATCCTCTTTGGGGGTGCAGCAAGCCACCAGCAATGTGTGCAGCTGGGATTCCATTCAGCTTCTCCAGCCGCACATTAATATGCACTGCCGGCAGGGCCGGATTACGAGGGGGGTGCAAGGGACACGAGCCTCAGGGCCTCCACCACTTGCCCTGCAAAGGGGGCCTCCACCAACCTTTGAGTTATTGTCTGATCCAGGAGGCTTTTCAGTTTTTGGTCTAACAGACCAGCAATGAAACCAAAGCCACCACAGGGCAGGACGGAGAGTCTAGCGCAGCAAAGCCACCTCCAACAACGCTACAATGATGGGTGGGTGCAGAGCTGTCAATCGGCGGCCACTCACCGCACATAAGCCACCAAGCACAGCCGCTGGCTGTGTCCTTAAACTGGACCTTCAGCTTAATTTAATGAAAAGCCCAAACCCTTGAAAAATCATTCCCCAGCATCTAAATGAATATATTTTTAGTTTGTAGTCACTTATTTATTATTCTTTCCCCCACTGGGCTGCAACTCTGTTCAGGAGCACCGCCATCTTGGCTCAGAAGCATCACATACTGAGGAGAGGAGAGGGGGATAAAGTACAGGGGGCGGGGTTGTAGCTGTGCTTTGCACAGACAGAGCTGGGGTCAGGGAAAGGACAGCAATCCCATAATGCAGAGCAGCACATTTAGAAGGCACTTCCTCTTTGCAGGCTGTCTGATGTCCAATGAGCCGCCATCTTGGATGTTTAAAGGCTCATAACATGCAGTAGATGCAGGTAGGATGATTTTTAATGTGGACAATCTGTATGTACAGGGTGTGGGAAACATATAAGATAGACTCTTATTCAGGGTGAAGGTTTGCTTTAAATTGGGCCATGACACCTCCCTTCCCAGTTTGGCCAGGTCACAAAAAATAAAGCAAATAATGCAGCTTCGCTTAAACCGGACCTTCAGCGTGATTTAATGAAAAGCCCAAACTCTTAAGAAACGATTCCCCAGCATCTAAAATTAATATTTTTTACGTTTTTAGTCACTAACTTATTATTCTTTCCCCCACTGGGCTGCAACTCTGTTCAGGAATTAAAGATATGGGCGCCGCCATCTTGACTCAGAAGCATCACACTTACTGAGGAGAGGAGAGTGGGATAAGGTACAGGGGGGCGGGTTATAGCTGTGCTTTGCTCAGACAGAGCAAAGCTGGGGTCAGGTAAAGGTCAGCAGTCCCAGAATGCAGAGCAGCACAGTCAGGAGGCACTTCCTGTTTGCAGGCTGCCTGATAAGATGGCGGCTTCCATAAGCCGCCATCTTGGATGTTTAAAGGCTTACAACATGCAGTAGATGCAGGTAGGATGATTTTTAATGTGAGCAATCTGTATGTACAGGGTGTGGGAAACATACAAGATAGGCTCTTATTCAGAGTGAAGGTCCGCTTTAAAGTGTACCAAAACCCACCCTGGAGTTTCTGAGACTCCACGGCAGACATACTCCCTCCCCCGCTCTCTGAAACTCCCAGAGTGGCCCGCAAATCTTACCTTTCACCGCAATTGGCCTTGCGTGGTCGCGCACAGCCAAAGGGAGCGAGTGATGCCACGCGCCGCTCGCAAGTGTGGCTAGGATTTCATTCAGCTGCTCTAGCCGTGCCGTGGGCTCCAGGAAAGGTGAGTTAGCTTGGCGTCTGGCAGGGTTTCACACAGCGGGGATCCCCATAATGGGGTGCCCCAGGAGGAGGGACCAAAACCAGGGATAATGAAAATCATGGGTTTTTGTAAATTTTAAAATTCATAATAAGAGCATTTGAGTTGCTTTGAAATGGCTTATTTCACACTGTTCCCAAGGAGGAAGCTAGTGGGTGTCTGGACAGGGACTTTAAAGTGGACCAAAACCTAGGATTTTGACTATCCTGAGTTTTGGTCCTTCCCCCGTTTGAAACCTCCCAGATCGCCGTGTGAAAACCCTCCAGATTGCCGAAGGCAACTTACCTCTTCTCGGTCCTATGTTGTCTAAAGAGGGATAGCGCCAGGTAGCACCTTGTAGCGTCAGGCAGCATCTGGTGAACGCCGGGCGCTGTAGGCAAAACCACATTTATGAAAGCGAATCTGGTGAGTACCTCTAATAGCGCCATGTAGAGTCACATGTATTATTACAGGTGGCTCAGTGTATAGCGCCGGTGCTCTAGGTTCCAGAGCGCCACGTATTACCTGTAGTTACCTGTCGCTCTCCCATACATTTCAATGGACGTTGAAACAGCTTGTTTGACTATTTTTTTTTTTTGCTCCAATCATTGTGTGACCTCTCCTGGCTGCAAACAAACACTTTTAATCATTTTTTTTTGTTTTTAATATTTTTATGTAGAATTGTCATTACAGGTCTGGCACTAAAGTGTTAATGTCACAGTGTTAAAACAATGTCATTCCATGTGTTTTCGCTTTGTTACAGGTGGATATGTGGTCAAAAACAGACTTTAATCACACAACGTCTGGCGCTCTATGCTCCAGGGACCAGATTTAGAGCGCCAACGTGTGTGTGTGGCCTTTTTTATTATGGTGTGAAGCGATGAGAGGTGGTCGCACTGAGCTGGCGCTACCTTTCGCTCGCTGCAGCGCTGTACTGTTGCTACAGCACCCAACATACATCACATTCATCAATACGGGCCAGGTTACTACAGCGCCCGATACCCGCTTACAGCGTCTACTAGCGGTCGCTCTAAGTGCCGCTATACAGACGCTCATCTGCCGATACCTGGCATTAGTAATAAACCAGCCTCCATATCTTTGTTTACGGCCAGCGGCTCCAAGCAGCTGGAGGCCGCATCCACCGCTACCCTCTAACATGGAGCGTGGCCGCACCGGCCATTCACAAATGCCTGGCACGGGCACTTGCCCTGCTCGAGGGATAGCGGGGATGCGGCCGTGGCTCGCGCATGTGCCGTTGGACCGGGAAGCAAGGTAAGTGTATGGGGGGGAATTGATCGGCCCGGGAATCTTATAGATTCCCAGGCTGATCACGGTGGGTTTTGTTCAACTACAAAAATATATATGTACCTGAGCCCTGGATATATTCTCTATTCACGGGAGGGGGGGCATGCTTATAGACAGGGGCGGCTCCAGGTTTATGTGGGCCCTGGGGCGGCATGATCTCAGTGGGCCTCTTTAGGGTTGGCCCTAAAGAAGAGTGGAGACAACAAAGGCTGGTGCTATAGGGGTGTCACAATGAAAGATGCCAGTGGTTATGGTATGTTGATGACTTTTATAAAGCATGTCTACATCTACCTTGCTCCATTCTTAGGATCTGCACCACGCCCCACCCTACATTGACCACCTCTGCCAACCACATATCCCTGATAAAGCTAGGTTTTGCTAGAAGAGTCACAGGTCGGGGGATCTATAAATTCCATGGCCAAAACTAAGAAGGGCTGCTTGCCCTCCAACCCCCTATTGGAGCAGTTTCTTAGTCTGGCCCCACATGAATAGGCAGAGTATTGAGGAAGAGGGATGGACAAAACAGGAAGGACAGGAATAGATGGATTGAGAAGTAGCTGGGAGGAAGAGGAATAAGAAGAGGGACTGCACTACCAATGAAAGAGCATGCAGCTCAGCCTCGTTACGAGGTTAGTGATGACCCGGATCACTAGGAGGAGGCGGCGCAGAGGCCCGAAGCAATGTTAGTGCCAAAAAAAGTTCTTTAACCACATTGTGCCAACTGTCAGTGGGCCCCCCGGTGGGGGTGGGGTCCCTCGGCAGCTGACCGGGCATGCTGGGTGCTGATGCCGGCCCTGCTTATAGAGGACTCGTTTAGGTGGCCAGGGCCCATTTTTTTCTAAACTCAGAGTTCAGAGCTAAAAGTAAACTGAAGTCATTTGGAAATGGTTGGATCTGGTTCAGTCAGGCCTGGATTTTGAGCCATGTGACTGGGTGGAACCAGAACCTATTTATAGTAAATTAGAGATCTCAACTAGAATAGCCTGTCTTCTGAGTAAAGAAGGAGTAAACGCATGAAGAACAAGACAGTCAACACCCTTGAGAGTGAGAATTTTGCAAGCTTTCCTGGAGGAATCAACTGGAACTATGCCAATCAATCTACAGATTGAGGCGAAGGGAATGTTAGTGCCAAGAAACCACATGAAAAAGAAGTTGTTTCGAAAGAGTTATTGATGAAGTGTTGTGTAACCTCACAGAGGACAAATAATAAAAGTTAGAGCCTTGTTTTTATAATGACATGGAATCTCGTGTCTTTGTTCTTCAGCTCAGAGTGAATGAAATGTGCCCGTCATTCCCTATCCCCCGAACAGGACACACAAAAAAAAGTTTTCTGCAGAACTGTGTACAGTCAGGCGTGTGTGTGGTTACATTGACCTTAGTGGGTCAGTTGATCCCTTCTCCTCAGGGCATCCCAAACCCACTGTGTGAAACCCTGCCATTTGCCCGGAGTCCTAACATATCTGCCAGTGGCAGCATCATGCGCATCCTCTTTGGGGGTGCAGCAAGCCACCAGCAATGTGTGCAGCTGGGATTCCATTCAGCTTCTCCAGCCACACATTAATATGCACTGCCGGCAGGGCCGGATTATGAGGGGGGTGCAAGGGGCACCAGCCTCAGGGCCTCCATCAATCGGTGACCACTCACCGCACATAAGCCACCAAGCACAGCCGCTGGCAGCTCAATGCAGGGAACTGTTTTCTGCTGGACCAGCTGGGTGACTACACTAATGGCAAAGCAGGAGCTCCCGAACAGCAGGCACCCGCACAGGGGACTCGATCTGACATTCCAGTAAGTGGGCATGTGCCAGATAACCAATCAGTTACTTGGCAAGGAAAAAAAAAATACTCTATCTGGGGCCTCCACCACACTTAATCCGACCCTGACTTCCGGAGAAGCTGATTGGACGAGAGGCCGCACATGCCCCTTAGGATCACAGGAAGGTGACATAGTGCACCCCCCAGGGTTTCGGCACTGCATGGGCTTCCACCCCCATTATCTCAGAAAGCAATTTAATCCTGGCCCTTTCAGTACTACTCCAGCCTGATACCCGAGGTCCTCCAGGTGAGCGAATCTCCAGCATCCCATTACGACATCTAACAGTCACCCTCTGCACTGGCCTCCAGCCTTTCAGACTACCTGCATCTAAATTATAGACCCAGGCAGGGGCGGATTAAGTGTGGTGGAGGCCCCTGGGCAAAAAATCTGGTGGAGGCCCCAGATGCAGTTTTTTCTTATTTCATTTGAATATTGAATATTTCATTTCAATAGTCCAGCCAAGTATCTGATTGGTGGTTGGTTGGCACCCACCCACTTACTGGAACGTCAGATCAAGTCCCTTGTGTGGGTGCATGCTACTTGGGAACTCCTGCTTTGCCATTCTGGGTGGGGGGAATGTAGTCACCCAGCTGGTCCAGCAGAAAACAGTTCCTTGCATTGAGCTGCCAGCGGCTGTGCTTGGTGGCTTATGTGCAGTGACAGCTCTGCACCCATCACTGTAGCGTTGTTTGCAGTGACTTTGCTGCCTGTCAGACCAAAGACAGAAAAGCCTCCTGGACCAGACCATAACTCAAAGTTTGGTGGAGGCCTTTGCAGGGCAAGTGGTGGAGGCCTCTAGCCCCTTGCGCCCCCCCCCCCCCCTCATAATCCGGCCCAGGACCCAGGAACCAATTAGTTGTGGTGGATGGGTGTTTCCCTAGTTTGTGCCTAGGTTCCCTAGCCCTGCAGCAAGTTTGACAACTGGTGTCTAAAGTTCCCTTGCTATTGTCCCTATACTAAACACTAACTAAATTATCTAACCATTATAACAGGGTGATGACTAATCCACCACTCTGTTACAGTTGTAATATACAGTAACACATGACCTGAAGACCTAGCTTATGTCCTGGCTCTTTACCTACTTTTTGGTATATGAGTAAAGATGGGCGAACCTGTACTGCAAAATTTGGGGTCATACTGAACTTTGCAAGTTTGGATTCACAAATCCAAACACGCACATCGGCAAGAAGTCTGTGCTTGAGTTTACCATCAGACCCCAAAACAGAAAAGCTGGTTGATGGGCTGCTGAGCAGTCCATCAACCTGCTTCACCTAAAGGATGCAGCAGCCAAAGCCTCTGCCCCGATTCTTTTCGTCAGCAGTGCCGGTTGGATGACAGCGGCACTTAACTTAAGATGGCCGCCAGCTCCCATGAGCGAGGACACTTCTAGTGCCAGCCTATTCACCAGCCAAGGCTGTGTCCACCATATTTACGTCTGTTCGTCTTCGCTGGGTGAAATGCTGACAAACGGCTTTTCAGTGCACCAGCGTTTAGTGGCGAACCCTTATAGGAACCAATGTTATTTTAGGCGAGAATGACCCACTCACTTATCTGCCTACATACATAACTATATACCTGCCTACTGACCTATGTATCCACATGTCTACCCACCCACCTGCCTACCTATCCTGAATTCCTATCTAATAGCAATTCCTATCTATTCCTATTTAAATTCCCACATACTCCTCTACCCGGCTTGCCCCTTGTCCATCTGAGTACCTACCCATCAATCTGCCTACCGACCTACCTGCCAGCTCTCCCACCTACCTGATTACCTCCACCTTCCCACATTTCTACAAAAAACACAGAGCATATAATAAATAACAGGGTTAAAATGAATTAACAAGAAGCCTTGTGTTCTGATCTTATAACCACAGAATAATGTTTAAGTGAGTCAGAATTGGCCTTTAAGTGACTGATGTTTTCAAGCATCAACCAGTGCTGTTTATCTGGTTATCCCGAGGTGCATGCACTAATTGTCATATTTAAGAGTGCTCAGTTCCAAAGAAGACATCCACCTTGTGCCCACCACCTATGATAAGGTACTCTTACCAAGTGGTAATACAATGGTGCGCTTCAAATTGAGCCTTTCTTAGTCTCTGTCTCTGTGCTCACTCAGGGTATAATGTCCTCGCCGCTCAGCGTGGTTCACAATGGATTTTTTATATATCCCAAAAAGGGTATCACATTGAATAAAACCAATAAGAAATATCTAGCGTGATATCATTTTAATATTAAATCCTCATTAAAAATTAAAAATGTGCACTCACATTTAAAATCAATTGTAACAGCTGTAAGTATGACAGGCGAGACTCTCACCCTACTTGCGCTGCACATCGGCCGATGGTGCCTTGGAAGAGAGGGGGTACTCGCTGCTGATGGATGATCCTTATGCTGTATAGCCAATGGTCCCCCCTGCCGCCGTCAACGCATTTTGTTGCGTAACGCAACTTTTTCAAGACACCCACATTTCTACCTGCCTACTCACCTAAATGCCCACTTACCTACCTATTTACCTACCTTCCTACTCACTTGTATGCCTGCCTGCTCACCCACCTTTTACTTTCCTAACATAACTTACCTACCAAGGAAATACAGGGAGGCCATCTTTTTTGGTCGGTGAGATCCACACACCTCACAGATGTACAGCACTAGGTAGAGTGGTTTAAAACAGGAGCACAGCTTATCCACTCATAGTAGCAACTGGCTTGTGTTTTGTTTCATTGCATTGGTTACTGACATGTGGCACAGGCAGCAGCTGCATATAGAGTGCACAGAGTGGCATCTCCCCCACTGTGAGTGCACCCAGCCACCCATGTAATGATGAGATTATAAAGACACTGAACTTTAATAGAAAAAAAATACAGCATCAGGGGCCTCCACCTGATTGTGTGCCCAGTGGCCTGCACCACACTTAATATGGCCCTGACTAACGCCCAAAAGGGTGCAGCGCTGGGCGCTCTAGTTGAAGCAGCGCCAGTTGAAACCTACTGTAGGTCAAAATCCCATCGAGCATAATGGGCAGAACTGGATTGAGGTGTTTTATGCTTATTATGATTAATATTACACACATTTATTTGTACAGAACTTACATTGTAACTTTTCAATAATGGAAACGCAGGACCTAGACGTCACCAAATGTCTTTTAATGTCTTCTTGAAGGAAAAAAATCATGTTTAAATGTGTAAAATCCCACGGATACAAGTCCGGAGTTCCTCCTTTATTTCCCCCTGTAGCATCAATGCTTTCTAGTCATAAACATGCAGAGGACCTAATCTCCACCAGGAAGGAGAATTAGAATGTGCAAGTTGAGCCAAGAGCAAATCACAGACTCCCTGCTGATTCTCTCACAGCTCCAGGTTGGAAAGGCCCTGATGGGTCTGAAGCCAATGTGACCCCTGGCTGTGAGTTTCCTCACATCAAGGACAAGAACCTCAGACAACCGGCACCAACACAAATCAGACTGTAACTGGGCCCACAAAACCACACGTAGACATACAATTCTTAGAGACATGCGACCAGGGAAACCTAGAAAAATGGAGATCTCGTGTTCTGACCAATTTGGGGACTCCATCTTTGGGCTCATTGGATGCCCGGTATCCAGACCAATATTTGGTGCTGTATCCAGAGCCATATGACCCCCCTGCCCAAAGTTATAACCCTTAAAGGGTTTCAGGTGCTAAAGCAGGTTCCACAACGGTGGGAGGGGACAATCCATCCCACAGAAAGGGGGGAGTGAAAGGGTCTCAAGGCATAAAGGGGGATGATGCTGGGCCAGGCTTTTGTCACTCTCTGGAGGAGGTCACGGTGCATGCGCGCTGGAGGTGCCCATCAATAAGCTTGCCACTTACCTCCATGTAAGAGCTCTTCATCACCACTCTACATCTGCATGTTAAGGTAACTGACTATTATATCTCTTTGTGTAACTCACTGTAACCTGTAGTGTGATGGGGAATTACAGTTAAAGAACAAAATGCAATTAAATCGCTATGAAGTTAGAAAACCCTAATATTCAGGTGCGCTCTGATGATTGTAAGAGTAACAGTGTAACCAGAATGAGAGAACATGAACTCTTATCCCGTCTATATGATCTTACTTTCTCTGTTGTGCTCTATATGTTATTTTCTTGCTGTAACAAACCGCAAACTGCAATGTGACAGCTACATTCAAAGGCAAAACTAAAAATGATACAATTCCAAAGATATTTATTAAGTAGTAGGTAATGTTTAAAATAGAAACTTACCCACCAGGCCCGGCGGATTTTACCTTATCATGGCCACTTTATTCATGTGCTTGTGAACTATTCCCAGATGGGTCTTTCTTCATAAACAATTCAAAAAGTCTTCCTCTTAAAAAGGATTACTTTATTTAAGATATTAAAATATAATATAATAAAGCCTGCCCAAATGCGAAGGCTTTTTTAAGTCCTGGTCCCTTTAAGAGCACTCCTCGCCCCTATCGTGCAGCAGGCTGCTGTATAAAATAAATGTCCGTCTCTCGGGTTCCACAAGACCTGGGTGTGCACTCACAGGAGTTTGTTCCCAAAATTGGTCCACACTTGTATAAACAGCAAGTTCCAGAAATGTCCAAAAGGCGTCCAAATGTTTACAATAGCAAACCGCAAATAGACAGCGTCTCCCACTGCAGATGGAGGTCCGACGCGCGTTTCGATCTCTCTTCCTCAGGGTCCTCAGTGCGCAGGTGCAAACAGACAATATTTATAGGTCACAGCTGCTAAGGCTGATGAGACCTGTAGTTAAAATGAGTAGTTTGTCAGAACGCATCGGACAGCCAGTTACCTGTAAATCACAGCCACTAAGGCTTATGGGCTCTGTGGTCTTCTCATGTAGTTTCAAACCACCAGATCATCCGCTCTTAAAGTGCTGGTATACGGGCCGCTTTAGACTCCAGATGCAACGTCTTAAATTAGGCTGATTGTCGGCGTATTTGTTATTATTTCCTGAAAGGAAACACATAGATAGAGGCAGCAGTATCTTTTGAAATAAACATATACTTATTCGCAAACGTGTTTCATGTTCATATAGTCATATAGCCCCTACTTCATGTCTCATATGCATCAGAACACTATTAAAAAATTTAAAATTAATCTGTTACATATATAATTTTAGGAAAAATAAAAAATATTAATAGATAAATGATGTGACATAAAAAGCAGAACCTAGATAATAACAATAGTCAAACAATCTAAAAGATCATCACGCGATTAATTAATTACTTAAATATGGATCCATATACAATTAAGAATAAATAAAAAACTCTAAAATACCATAAAATAGTATCCTAAGATACCTTATATATTAGAATACCTTGTATTTAAGAATCAAGTACATACATATTAGAGATGAGCGAACTTTTGAAAAATTCGACTGATTCGACGAATTTTCCGACAAAAATCGATTCGATCCGAATTTATTCGCGACGAATCGCTATTAAAAACTGCTATTTCTGAGCCTCCTAGAGCCTCAATAGGGTTGTAAACCATTCTGCCTTGCTGTAACACGCATAGGATGCGTGCTGGGTTATTGAAATAATAATTACGTGCAGATCAGAGGCATCGGTAATAGAATCGCAGAGCGGCACAATTGCAGAGTTGACTTGGCATCACTATGAGGGGCCCCTATAGTGTCTGAAAAACACACCCTGGAGCTGGCAGCAGCAGGAGCCAAAAAATTGCTTTAAAGAGACACTGGAGTTGGCAGCAGGAGCCCAAAAATTGGATGAATCACACCCTGGAGTTGCAAGCAGCAGCAGCAGCAGGAGCACAAACATTGCTTTAAAGAGACACTGGAGTTGGCTGCAGGAGCCCAAAAATTGGATGAATCACACCCTGGAGTTGCAAGCAGCAGCAGGAGCCCAAACATTGCTTTAAAGAGACACTGGAGTTGGCTGCAGGAGCCCAAAAATTGGATGAATCACACCCTGGAGTTGCAAGCAGCAGCAGGAACCCAAACATTGCTTGAAAGAGACACTGGAGTTGGCAGCAGGAGCCCAAAAATTAGCTGAATTACACCCTGGAGTTGCAAGCAGCAGCCCAAACATAGCTTGAAAGAGACACTGGAGTTGGCAGCAGGAGCCCAAAAATTGGCTGAATGACACCCTGGAGTTGCAAGCAGCAGCAGCAGCCCAAACATAGCTTAAAAGACACACTGGAGATGGCAGCAGGAGCCCAAAAATAAGCTGCATTACACCCTGGAGTTGCAAGCAGCAGCAGCAGCTACAGGAGCCCAACCATTGCTTTAAAGAGACACTGGAGTTGGCTGCAGGAGCCCAAAAATTGGATTAATCACACCCTGGAGTTGCAAGCAGCAGCAGCAGGAGCAGCAGCAGCAGCAGCAGGAGCACAAACATTGCTTTAAAGAGACACTGGAGTTGGCTGCAGGAGCCCAAAAATTGGATGAATCACACTCTGGAGTTGCAAGCAGCAGCAGGAGCCCAAACATTGCTTTAAAGAGACACTGGAGTTTGCTACAGGAGCACAAAAATTGGATGAATCACACCCTGGAGTTGCAAGCAGCAGCAGCAGCAGGAGCCCAAACATTGCTATAAAGCGACACTGGAGTTGGCTGCAGGAGCCCAAAAATTGGATGAATCACACTCTGGAGTTGCAAGCAGCAGCAGCAGCAGCAGCAGGAGCCCGAACATTGCTTTAAAGAGACACTGGAGTTGGCTGCAGGAGCCCAAAAATTGAATGAATCACACCTTGGAGTTGCAAGCAGCAGCAGCAGCAGGAGCCCAAACATTCCTTGAAAGACACACTGGAGTTGGCAGCAGGTGCCCAAAAATTGGCCTAAAGACACACTGGAGTTGCAAGCAGCAGCAGCAGGAGCCCAACAATGCCAGAAAGACACACCCTGGAGTTGGCAGCAGCATGAAGAGAACATATACAGATTTTCGGCACATATATCTTATCCGAAGAATATTAATAAAAAGTAAGAGTAACGTAAAGCATTTTCTCAATAATTACTTGTGGTCTGATGCGGAGGAATGTCTGTAACTGAAGAGCAGCGCCTTAAATCTGTTTTGCACAATCCATATGGTGGAAATCTTGGCTGATCCATGCCCGATTCATTTCCACGCAGGCCAGTCTCTCAAAAAAAAACATGGAGAGTGACAGATTAGTAACATATTAGTAACATAGTAACATATTAGTAACATAGTAACATATAAGGCCTCATTTCATCAAGCAGAGGTATCTGCAGAATAGGGGTGAGTGGCAGCAGGCGTCTCAGTGAGAGGCCTGATCTCCCGGGATCAGCTAGCGGTCATGTCTTGAACAGCAACCCATCTGCTGTCATCTATTGGTTAACACGATCATCCACTGCATCACAAGTGACATCTGACACCCCCAGTCAACTGTCTGTTGTATGTTATGCTTTGGGTTCAGCTCCACTATTCAGTGAGGACGATCTGATAATCAGAAAAATCAGCAGCTACTGCCCAGCCAAGAAGTGGAGGAGACACTTGCCGCTTCTTCCACTAGGCGGGCAAGTAGTGATAAGGAGAGTGTCGTGGGAGGAGGTGTTGCAAGCGTTTTGGCTCCTTAAGCAGACACTGTTGAGGGACCTGAGGAGGACATCAGTGAGTTTTGAGGGCACTTTTAAAGGCTTGGAGTGATGGAGAGTGACAGATTTAGCGACCAGCATGGTGGCAGAAGGGTAAAGTATGGAGGCAAATGTGCTAGGGGTAGACCACTCGCGCGGCAGGCTATCTTCCCAGGAGGTAGTGGAAGAGGGTCCCTGGAGTTGGCGGCGGCGGTGGCAGCAGCATCAGTGAATTTGTGCGGACTGTTGGTAGGAGAAATCAGCTACAAGCCCATGTTGCAGTTTTTCATCAAGCATCCGCAGGAGGTTAACATGGCTATATGAAAGATGTGTAGGCAGAAGGTGAAGTGTGGCCAGGGTCCCAATGTTGGACCCACAGCCCTGCGTCAACATTTGCAGCGTCACCATAAAGCGGCCTGGGAGAGTTGGCTCCAAAGTGGTGGTCCAGCCTGCTGCATTACCCAGTGGCACACCGCTCTCTGTTCCAGCCAGCCAAGGCTCCACCGCCTCCTGTGTGTCATACCCATCCTCTGTCGCTCCAGATGCTCCTCCTCCTCTTAATCAGTCAGTCATTCCGCCAGCAATACATTGCCAAGCCATGTCCAAGAGACAACAGTATGTGCCCAATCATCCAACGTGCAGAAGCTAAATGTGCTCCTGTAAAAGTTGCTGGTGCTGCAGTCCCTCCCTTTTGAGTTGGTGGACCTTTCAGAGAACTGATGGCTTGTGCCGAGCTGAGGTGGAGAGTCCCATGCTGTGGGGCAGTCCTTTAGCCTGTCAGTGTGTACCAAAGTGCACAGCAGTGCCTACGTCTGGAGCTGTAACTATGGTCAGGGACAATAAATATCCTTTTAAGACCACTGAGTGATTGTGGTTCCTGCACAACCACAAAAGCAACTTGGACAGGTCCCTCCGCTGTGGCCTCCACGCTCCTAGGTCTTTGTGCCTGTGACAGTGCACTTGCACTTAGCAATGGTGTCACAGAGAAAAGTGGCTAATTGTCAATTACATATTAATAGTTAACATTTATCTTATTTGAACATATTTATAATAATAACATATAATAACATATAACATAGCAACAATAACATATAACATAATAACAGTAACATATAAAATGTATCAACATTTTTTTTTTTTTGGTTAATTTTGTATTGTTTTTTTTTTTTATATTTTGTATTTTTTTTAGATATATATATATATATATATTTTTTTTTTTTCCATTGCCTTTTAATATTTTGTGAATTTTTGTACAATTTTTTTTTTAATTTTTTTTTTTTTTTTACTTTTTTTTCTAAATATTTATTTTTTCTCTTTTTTTCATTTTTTTTTTTTTTCCCAGTGCCCTTCCAGCCTACCATGTGTGCAGGACATGGCGGTTTCACGCTGTTCTTCACATGGTTTGCCTTGAGCAACAGAGTCACACATGGGAGGAACTGCTAAAAATGAGAACTCAATACATGAAATCATGGCTTACTCCACGAAAACTGCAAATGGGACCCATGGTGACTAACACTGGGAAGAACATCTTGTCTGCGCTGCGACAAGGAAGCCTGAGCCATGCGTCCTGCCATGGCACACGTGTTCAATCTAGTTGTCAAGCGTTTTCTGAAGTCTTCCCCCCATCTGAAAGACATCCTAACATCGGGAAGAAAACTTTGCATGCACTTCAGGCACTCCTACACCACCAAGCACACCCTTCTTGAGCTTCAGCGTCAGAACGGTATCCCCCAACATAGTCTGATTTGCCATGTTTCCACCCGTTGGAATTCCACCCTCCATATGCAGGATCGACTATAGGAACAGAGAAAAGCCATCACGGATTTCTTGATGATCCTAACGGATAGGGGGACTCCCCTGTGTAACTTCAATGTAAACCAGTGGCAGCTCATACGTGACACCTGCCGTTTGATCAGGCCCTTTGAGGAAGCTACTTTATTAGTCTGTCGCCAGGACTATGAGATGAACGATGAGATGCCACTGCTTCATGTACTACAACACATGTTGGAAACCATGGCTGGTCAGGGCACTAGAGACATGGCGCATACATTTCACAGCCACATGAAGCCTGTGGGGGCTGAAGTAGAGGAGGAGGAGGGGGTGGGGCACAGTGAAGCACAGTTTAGGTTTGACAAAATTACCATTTTATCTAGTCATCTGACAGGAGAGGAGGAGCAGGAGCTGCCAGAGGAGCTAAAGGGTTGTGAGGAAGGCAAGACAGAGGACCCAGACACACCGTGGCAGTTTGCAGTGGAGATGGAGACAGGTAGTCCCTCCGAGTCACTTGCACAAATGGCACAATGCATGCTCACGTGCTTGCGTAGTGACCACAGAATTGTCTCCATTTGTCAGCGGGATGACTTCTGGCTCTCCACGTTATTGGACCCTTGCTCCCGGCACAAAATGGGGGCATTTTTTACACCCACTGAGAGGGAGGACAAACTGACCTACTACAGAGACATCCTACGTAGTCAGTTGGGCGATGTCTATCTGCGCTATGGTCCATACTCCCGGGGGGAACTCTGCGATCACCTTCCACTGCCATGGCTGCTGGGGGGGTGGAAGTTGCAGCAGCAGCAACTCCATCAGCAGCAGCCTCAGTCTTCAGTTGCTAATGAGTAGCTTTCTACACCCGCATAGTGAGTCTACTCATGAGCAGCAGGAAGACCTGGAGCAGGACCTGAACCAGCAGGTCATGTCATACCTGTAATGGTACAAAACCAAGAGCGGATTTAACTCACACAATATAACCTATTTCTCAGGTTTATATAGAGACTGCTCTATGTAATGGTGCAAAACCATGAATTTACCTACAATATAAACTATTGCTGCTCCAAATAATGGTGCAAAACTGAATTTATCTCACAACATAAACTATTACTCCTCAGGTTTATATAGGGGCTGCTGTATATAACCGTGCAAAACCATGAATTTACCTCATAATATAAACTATTGCCCCTCAGATTTACACAGGGCCTGCTCTATATTATGCTGCAAAATGGCAAATTTACCACACAGTATAAGCTATTGCCCCTCAGATTTACACAGGAGCTGCTCTATAGAATGCTACAAAACCAAGAGCCGATTTAACTCACACAATATAACCTATTTCTCAGGTTTATATAGGTACTGCTCTATGTAATGGTGCAAAACCATGAATTTACCTCATAATATAAACTATTGCCCCCCAGTTTTACTCAGGGGCCACTCCATATAATGGTGCAAAACAGGGCAAATGTATTGTCCAATATAAACTATTGCTGCTCTGATTTACACAGGAGGGCCACTCTAAAGAATGGTGCAACATGGCGAATTTAGCTCACAATATAACATAGATTGCAAAATGAGATATTCAGACAGTGCCTGCTCTATAAAATGGCAACTTTACCTCACAATATAAACTATTGCTCCTCAGATTTACACAGGGATTTAGGTTGATATATTTAATAGTGCAAAACAGCGAATTTACCTCACAATACTGTATAAACTATTGCTCCTCAGATTTACACAGTGGGCTTCTCTATATAATTGTGCAAAATGGCGAATTTACCTCACTATATAATCTATTACTGCTCTATATAAAAAATAAATAAATAAAAAAAAGAGCCTGTAGAAGCTTATTTAGTATAACAGATAGACATAGTGCTGGTCTGGGATGCCCATGTGGGATAGTGTTTTGACAGCAGGACAAAAACCAATTCAAAATGCAATAGCTTAATAAAGCTGAGGCTGTAGACGCTTATTTAGTATTACAGATAGGGTGCAACGTGGTGGTTTGGGATAACCTGCAGCCTGGTGTATTGACAGCAGGACAAAAACCAATTCAAAATGCAATAGCTTAATAAAGCTGAGGCTGTAGACACTTATTTAGTATTACAGATAGGGTGCAACGTGGTGGTTTGGGATAACCTGTGGCCTGGTGTATTGACAGCAGGACAAAAACCAATTCAAACTGCAATAGCTTAATAAAGCTGAGGATGAACAAGCTTATTTAGTATGACAGATAGGGTGCAACGTGGTGGTTTGGGATGCGGCCTTGTTTTTGTTATAGGACGCACAAAACCAATTCAAAATGCAATAGCTTAATAAAGCTGTAGATGCTTATTTAGTATAACAGATAGGGTGACATGTGCTGGTTTGGGATGCCCATGTGGGCTGGTGTTTTTACAGGAGGCCAAAAAACAATTCAAAATGCAATAGTTTAATAAAACTGAGGCTGAACAAGCTTATTTAGTATAAAAGATAGGGTGACGTGCTGGTTTGGGATGCCCATGTAGGCTGGTGTTTTGACAGCAGACCAAAAACCAATTCAAAATGCAATAGTTTGATTCAGCTGAAGAAGGATGAACAAGCGTATTTAGTATAACAGATAGGCTGCTAAGTGCAGGTTTGGGATGCCCTGCGGCCTAGTGTTTTGGCAGCAGGACAAAAAACAATTCAAAATGCAATAGTTTGATTAAGCTGCGGAGGATAAACAAGTGTATTTAGTATCACAGATAGGCTGCTAAGTGCAGGTTTGGGATACCCAGGTGGGCTGGTGTTTTTTTGTTAAAGGCAGACCAAAAACCAATTCAAAATGCAATACTTTGATTAAGCTGAGGAAGGATGAACAAGCGTATTTAGTATAACAGATAGGCTGCCTATTGCAGGTTTGGGATACCCAGGTGGGCTGGTGTTTTTTTTGTTAAAGGCAGACCAAAAACCAATTCAAAATGCAATACTTTGATTAAGCTGAGGAAGGATGAACAAGCATATTTAGTATAACAGATAGGCTGCTAAGTGCAGGTTTGGGATGCCCTGCGGCCTAGTGTTCTGGCAGCAGGACAAAAAACTATTCAAAATGCAATAGTTTGATTAAGCTGCGGAAGGATCAACAAGCGTATTTAGTATAACAGATAGGCTGCTAAGTACAGGTTTGGGATGCTCTGCGGCCTAGTGTTTTGGCAGCAGGACAAAAAACAATTCAAAATGCAATACTTTGATTAAGCTGAGGAGGATCAACAAGCGTATTTAGTATAACAGATAGGCTGCTAAGTGCAGGTTTGGGATACCCAGGTGGGCTGGTGTTTTTTTTTGTTAAAGGCAGACCAAAAACCAATTCAAAATGCAATACTTTGATTAAGCTGAGGAAGGATGAACAAGCGTATTTAGTATAACAGATAGGCTGCTAAGTGCAGGTTTGGGATGCCCTGCGGCCTAGTGTTTTGGCAGCAGGACAAAAAACAATTCAAAATGCAATAGTTTGATTAAGCTGCGGAAGGATCAACAAGCGTATTTAGTATAACAGATAGGCTGCTAAGTGCAGGTTTGGGATACCCTGCGGCCTAGTGTTTTGGCAGCAGGACAAAAAACAATTCAAAATGCAATACTTTGATTAAGCTGAGGAGGATCAACAAACGTATTTAGTATAACAGATAGGCTGCTAAGTGCAGGTTTGGGATACCCAGGTGGGCTGGTGTTTTTTTTTGTTAAAGGCAGACCAAAAACCAATTCAAAATGCAATACTTTGATTAAGCTGAGGAAGGATGAACAAGCGTATTTAGTATAACAGATAGGCTGCCTATTGCAGATTTGGGATACCCAGGTGGGCTGGTGTTTTTTTTGTTAAAGGCAGACCAAAAACCAATTCAAAATTCAATACTTTGATTAAGCTGAGGAAGGATGAACAAGCGTATTTAGTATAACAGATAGGCTGCTAAGTGCAGGTTTGGGATGCCCTGTGGCCTAGTGTTTTGGCAGCAGGACAAAAAACAATTCAAAATGCAATAGTTTGATTAAGCTGCGGAAGGATCAACAAGCGTATTTAGTATAACAGATAGGCTGCTAAGTACAGGTTTGGGATGCCCTGCGGCCTAGTGTTTTGGCAGCAGGACAAAAAACAATTCAAAATGCAATACTTTGATTAAGCTGAGGAGGATCAACAAGCGTATTTAGTATAACAGATAGGCTGCTAAGTGCAGGTTTGGGATACCCAGGTGGGCTGGTGTTTTTTTTTGTTAAAGGCAGACCAAAAACCAATTCAAAATGCAATACTTTGATTAAGCTGAGGAAGGATGAACAACAGTATTTAGTATAACAGATAGGCTGCTAAGTGCAGGTTTGGGATGCCCTGCGGCCTGGTGGTTTTTTTGTTAAAGGCAGACCAAAAACCAATTCAAAATGCAATACTTTGATTCAGCTGAGGAAGGATCAACAAGCGTATTTAGTATAACAGATAGGCTGCTAAGTGCAGGTTTGGGATGCCCTGCGGCCTAGTGTTTTGGCAGCAGAACAAAAAACAATTCAAAATGCAATACTTTGATTAAGCTGAGGAGGATCAACAAGCGTATTTAGTATAACAGATAGGCTGCTAAGTGCAGGTTTGGGATACCCAGGTGGGCTGGTGTTTTTTTTTTGTTAAAGACAGACCAAAAAATATTAAAACTAATCCAGTTATATTATGATAAATGCTTGTGTGTAACAGATAGGGTTAAATAAGCCACTGCATAGATGGCATGCACAGTGGCAAGGTAGATTTACAGCACAAAGAACTGAAATTGAACTTAAAACTGATCTGGCTAATGAAAAAAAAAAAATTCACTGTCACTTCTAAGCTGACCCTGGCTGGATGGTTCCGGTTTTTCCCTATCTTTCACTATCTTTCCCTGGCTCTGTCTACCTCTCTGTCTGCCTCTCTGACTCTCCCTACCTATCTCTAACTCTCTGTCCCTGTCTGTAACAAGCTGTGCTCTGGCCGCAATAGAACGCTGAAATGCACACAAGGAAGATGGCCGCCGCTTTATATAGCACGGTGACGTCACCGGGCTTCCTGGCTGCTGATAGGCTGCATGTGACTTACCCATGATACCTTGCTCCAGGGGACATGTCTGGACATGTGCTTCCACCATCTTAGAATGCCTGTAATTGAAATAAATGGAGTTTAAAGGAAAACTTCAATCGATCGAATCGCGGGGAAATTCGTATTCGCTCAGAATCAAATTTTTCATGAAATTCGAAAAGAAATCTGGGTTCGTCCGGATCAAATCGCTCATCCCTAATACACATATAAAAATATTTTATCAGTCTCATGAATTAGAAAATAAAAATTATTTACTAACTAAAATGCATATATATGTAAATAAATAAATACAGTGTATATATTAAAAACAAAGAATAAATATTTAATCAACTATGTAAAAACGTAAAAAACAAGTGCTAAAAGCTGGTTTATATAAAATTCTGTCAATTACTATTTAATCATCAACTAAAAAACAATTAAGATCCAACTCAATATTTAATCCCTTTGGGGTGTGGCAATCTAATTCGAAAATCCATTTTGTCTTTTTCTTTGCTAATTCCCTCTGTATATGCGCTCCTCGCCAACTAATCATAATTTTTTCTAAAACCCAGAATTGTAACCCTTCAGGGTTTCCATTATGTTCTAGAGAGAAATGAGTAGAGACGCTATGGGATTCCAATTTCTTCTTAATATTCCTAATTAGGGATGAGCGAATCGATCCGGACGAACCCGGATTCGATCCGAATTTCAGGAAAAATTCGATTCGGATCGAATCCGAATTTCCCCGCGATTCGATCACTCGAAGTTTTCCTTTAACATCCATTCATTTACATTACAGGCATTCTAAGATGGCGGACGGGACATGTCTGGACATGTATCCCGCGCCAGTGCAAGCTGGGGCAGTCACATGCAGCCTATCAGCAGCCAGCAAGCCCGGTGACGTCACACAGCGGTATTTAACGGCGGCCATCTTGCTTTTCCTCATTTCTCTATTGCATTCGTGACAGACAGACAGAACGCTGTGTAGCTGAGGCAGTTAGACAGGCTGGAGACAGGGACAGACAGGGACAGGCTGGAGACAGGCAGGAGACAGGCAGGAGACAGACAGGAGACAGACAGAAAGCCAGGGAAAGGTAGGAAAAACGGAGCTGGCTGACAGGGAGATTTTTTTTTTTTCATCCAGCCTTTGTTAGCGTTTTCAGGCTGCTTATAGTAACTAACTGTGCATATATACTGAACTGATCTTAAGTCTGCTGTGAGGCATCCCATTCTGTGACTAAAGCAGCCTCTGTTTAAGACCATATAAGCATTTGCTCTTATCATATTTGAAATTAGGCCTGATAAAGACACTTTTGCTGGCCAAAGCACTACTGGACCCTGCCAGCTCGATTCCTGCCCGGGGCATCCCATTCTGTGACTACAGCAGCCTCTGTTTAAGACCATATAAGCATTTGCTCTTATCATATTTGAAATTAGCCTGATAAAGACACTTTTGCTGGCCAAAGCACTACTGGACCCTGCCAGCTCGATTCCTGCCCGGGGCATCCCATTCTGTGACTAAAGCAGCCTCTGTTTAAGACCATATAAGCATTTGCTCTTATCATATTTGAAATTAGGCCTGATAAAGACACTTTTGCTGGCCAAAGCACTACTGGACCCTGCCAGCTCGATTCCTGCCCGGGGCATCCCATTCTGTGACTAAAGCAGCCTCTGTTTAAGACCATATAAGCATTTGCTCTTATCATATTTGAAATTAGCCTGATAAAGACACTTTTGCTGGCCAAAGCCCTACTGGACCCTGCCAGGTCCATTCCTGCCCAGGGCATCCCATTCTGTGACTAAAGCAGCCTCTGTTTAAGACCATATAAGCATTTGCTCTTATCATATTTGAAATTAGGCCTGATAAAGACACTTTTGCTGGCCAAAGCACTACTGGACCCTGCCAGCTCGATTCCTGCCCGGGGCATCCCATTCTGTGACTACAGCAGCCTCTGTTTAAGACCATATAAGCATTTGCTCTTATCATATTTGAAATTAGCCTGATAAAGACACTTTTGCTGGCCAAAGCCCTACTGGACCCTGCCAGGTCCATTCCTGCCCAGGGCATCCCATTCTGTGACTAAAGCAGCCTCTGTTTAAGACCATATAAGCATTTGCTCTTATCATATTTGAAATTAGGCCTGATAAAGACACTTTTGCTGGCCAAAGCACTACTGGACCCTGCCAGCTCGATTCCTGCCCGGGGCATCCCATTCTGTGACTAAAGCAGCCTCTGTTTAAGACCATATAAGCATTTGCTCTTATCATATTTGAAATTAGCCTGATAAAGACACTTTTGCTGGCCAAAGCCCTACTGGACCCTGCCAGGTCCATTCCTGCCCAGGGCATCCCATTCTGTGACTAAAGCAGCCTCTGTTTAAGACCATATAAGCATTTGCTCTTATCATATTTGAAATTAGGCCTGATAAAGACACTTTTGCTGGCCAAAGCCCTACTGGACCCTGCCAGCTCGATTCCTGCCCGGGGCATCCCATTCTGTGACTACAGCAGCCTCTGTTTAAGACCATATAAGCATTTGCTCTTATCATATTTGAAATTAGCCTGATAAAGACACTTTTGCTGGCCAAAGCACTACTGGACCCTGCCAGCTCGATTCCTGCCCGGGGCATCCCATTCTGTGACTAAAGCAGCCTCTGTTTAAGACCATATAAGCATTTGCTCTTATCATATTTGAAATTAGCCTGATAAAGACACTTTTGCTGGCCAAAGCCCTACTGGACCCTGCCAGGTCCATTCCTGCCCAGGGCATCCCATTCTGTGACTAAAGCAGCCTCTGTTTAAGACCATATAAGCATTTGCTCTTATCATATTTGAAATTAGGCCTGATAAAGACACTTTTGCTGGCCAAAGCACTACTGGACCCTGCCAGCTCGATTCCTGCCCGGGGCATCCCATTCTGTGACTACAGCAGCCTCTGTTTAAGACCATATAAGCATTTGCTCTTATCATATTTGAAATTAGCCTGATAAAGACACTTTTGCTGGCCAAAGCCCTACTGGACCCTGCCAGGTCCATTCCTGCCCAGGGCATCCCATTCTGTGACTAAAGCAGCCTCTGTTTAAGACCATATAAGCATTTGCTCTTATCATATTTGAAATTAGGCCTGATAAAGACACTTTTGCTGGCCAAAGCACTACTGGACCCTGCCAGCTCGATTCCTGCCCGGGGCATCCCATTCTGTGACTAAAGCAGCCTCTGTTTAAGACCATATAAGCATTTGCTCTTATCATATTTGAAATTAGCCTGATAAAGACACTTTTGCTGGCCAAAGCCCTACTGGACCCTGCCAGGTCCATTCCTGCCCAGGGCATCCCATTCTGTGACTAAAGCAGCCTCTGTTTAAGACCATATAAGCATTTGCTCTTATCATATTTGAAATTAGCCTGATAAAGACACTTTTGCTGGCCAAAGCCCTACTGGACCCTGCCAGGTCCATTCCTGCCCAGGGCATCCCATTCTGTGACTAAAGCAGCCTCTGTTTAAGACCATATAAGCATTTGCTCTTATCATATTTGAAATTAGGCCTGATAAAGACACTTTTGCTGGCCAAAGCCCTACTGGACCCTGCCAGCTCGATTCCTGCCCGGGGCATCCCATTCTGTGACTACAGCAGCCTCTGTTTAAGACCATATAAGCATTTGCTCTTATCATATTTGAAATTAGCCTGATAAAGACACTTTTGCTGGCCAAAGCACTACTGGACCCTGCCAGCTCGATTCCTGCCCGGGGCATCCCATTCTGTGACTAAAGCAGCCTCTGTTTAAGACCATATAAG
The DNA here is from genome assembly GCA_027917425.1 of Gastrophryne carolinensis. Taxonomy (NCBI): domain Eukaryota; kingdom Metazoa; phylum Chordata; class Amphibia; order Anura; family Microhylidae; genus Gastrophryne; species Gastrophryne carolinensis. Next base: position 41,073,630 of record CM051235.1, on the reverse strand, counting down.
CATTTGCTCTTATCATATTTGAAATTAGCCTGATAAAGACACTTTTGCTGGCCAAAGCCCTACTGGACCCTGCCAGGTCCATTCCTGCCCAGGGCATCCCATTCTGTGACTAAAGCAGCCTCTGTTTAAGACCATATAAGCATTTGCTCTTATCATATTTGAAATTAGCCTGATAAAGACACTTTTGCTGGCCAAAGCACTACTGGACCCTGCCAGCTCGATTCCTGCCCGGGGCATCCCATTCTGTGACTACAGCAGCCTCTGTTTAAGACCATATAAGCATTTGCTCTTATCATATTTGAAATTAGCCTGATAAAGACACTTTTGCTGGCCAAAGCACTACTGGACCCTGCCAGGTCCATTCCTGCCCAGGGCATCCCATTCTGTGACTAAAGCAGCCTCTGTTTAAGACCATATAAGCATTTGCTCTTATCATATTTGAAATTAGGCCTGATAAAGACACTTTTGCTGGCCAAAGCACTACTGGACCCTGCCAGCTCGATTCCTGCCCGGGGCATCCCATTCTGTGACTAAAGCAGCCTCTGTTTAAGACCATATAAGCATTTGCTCTTATCATATTTGAAATTAGCCTGATAAAGACACTTTTGCTGGCCAAAGCCCTACTGGACCCTGCCAGGTCCATTCCTGCCCAGGGCATCCCATTCTGTGACTAAAGCAGCCTCTGTTTAAGACCATATAAGCATTTGCTCTTATCATATTTGAAATTAGGCCTGATAAAGACACTTTTGCTGGCCAAAGCACTACTGGACCCTGCCAGCTCGATTCCTGCCCGGGGCATCCCATTCTGTGACTAAAGCAGCCTCTGTTTAAGACCATATAAGCATTTGCTCTTATCATATTTGAAATTAGCCTGATAAAGACACTTTTGCTGGCCAAAGCCCTACTGGACCCTGCCAGGTCCATTCCTGCCCAGGGCATCCCATTCTGTGACTAAAGCAGCCTCTGTTTAAGACCATATAAGCATTTGCTCTTATCATATTTGAAATTAGGCCTGATAAAGACACTTTTGCTGGCCAAAGCCCTACTGGACCCTGCCAGCTCGATTCCTGCCCGGGGCATCCCATTCTGTGACTACAGCAGCCTCTGTTTAAGACCATATAAGCATTTGCTCTTATCATATTTGAAATTAGCCTGATAAAGACACTTTTGCTGGCCAAAGCCCTACTGGACCCTGCCAGGTCCATTCCTGCCCAGGGCATCCCATTCTGTGACTAAAGCAGCCTCTGTTTAAGACCATATAAGCATTTGCTCTTATCATATTTGAAATTAGGCCTGATAAAGACACTTTTGCTGGCCAAAGCACTACTGGACCCTGCCAGCTCGATTCCTGCCCGGGGCATCCCATTCTGTGACTACAGCAGCCTCTGTTTAAGACCATATAAGCATTTGCTCTTATCATATTTGAAATTAGCCTGATAAAGACACTTTTGCTGGCCAAAGCCCTACTGGACCCTGCCAGGTCCATTCCTGCCCAGGGCATCCCATTCTGTGACTAAAGCAGCCTCTGTTTAAGACCATATAAGCATTTGCTCTTATCATATTTGAAATTAGGCCTGATAAAGACACTTTTGCTGGCCAAAGCCCTACTGGACCCTGCCAGGTCGATTCCTGCCCGGGGCATCCCATTCTGTGACTAAAGCAGCCTCTGTTTAAGACCATATAAGCATTTGCTCTTATCATATTTGAAATTAGGCCTGATAAAGACACTTTTGCTGGCCAAAGCACTACTGGACCCTGCCAGGTCGATTCCTGCCCAGGGCATCCCATTCTGTGACTAAAGCAGCCTCTGTTTAAGACCATATAAGCATTTGCTCTTATCATATTTGAAATTAGGCCTGATAAAGACACTTTTGCTGGCCAAAGCCCTACTGGACCCTGCCAGGTCCATTCCTGCCCAGGGCATCCCATTCTGTGACTAAAGCAGCCTCTGTTTAAGACCATATAAGCATTTGCTCTTATCATATTTGAAATTAGGCCTGATAAAGACACTTTTGCTGGCCAAAGCACTACTGGACCCTGCCAGCTCGATTCCTGCCCGGGGCATCCCATTCTGTGACTAAAGCAGCCTCTGTTTAAGACCATATAAGCATTTGCTCTTATCATATTTGAAATTAGCCTGATAAAGACACTTTTGCTGGCCAAAGCCCTACTGGACCCTGCCAGGTCCATTCCTGCCCAGGGCATCCCATTCTGTGACTAAAGCAGCCTCTGTTTAAGACCATATAAGCATTTGCTCTTATCATATTTGAAATTAGGCCTGATAAAGACACTTTTGCTGGCCAAAGCCCTACTGGACCCTGCCAGCTCGATTCCTGCCCGGGGCATCCCATTCTGTGACTACAGCAGCCTCTGTTTAAGACCATATAAGCATTTGCTCTTATCATATTTGAAATTAGCCTGATAAAGACACTTTTGCTGGCCAAAGCACTACTGGACCCTGCCAGCTCGATTCCTGCCCGGGGCATCCCATTCTGTGACTAAAGCAGCCTCTGTTTAAGACCATATAAGCATTTGCTCTTATCATATTTGAAATTAGCCTGATAAAGACACTTTTGCTGGCCAAAGCCCTACTGGACCCTGCCAGGTCCATTCCTGCCCAGGGCATCCCATTCTGTGACTAAAGCAGCCTCTGTTTAAGACCATATAAGCATTTGCTCTTATCATATTTGAAATTAGGCCTGATAAAGACACTTTTGCTGGCCAAAGCACTACTGGACCCTGCCAGCTCGATTCCTGCCCGGGGCATCCCATTCTGTGACTACAGCAGCCTCTGTTTAAGACCATATAAGCATTTGCTCTTATCATATTTGAAATTAGCCTGATAAAGACACTTTTGCTGGCCAAAGCCCTACTGGACCCTGCCAGGTCCATTCCTGCCCAGGGCATCCCATTCTGTGACTAAAGCAGCCTCTGTTTAAGACCATATAAGCATTTGCTCTTATCATATTTGAAATTAGGCCTGATAAAGACACTTTTGCTGGCCAAAGCACTACTGGACCCTGCCAGCTCGATTCCTGCCCGGGGCATCCCATTCTGTGACTAAAGCAGCCTCTGTTTAAGACCATATAAGCATTTGCTCTTATCATATTTGAAATTAGCCTGATAAAGACACTTTTGCTGGCCAAAGCCCTACTGGACCCTGCCAGGTCCATTCCTGCCCAGGGCATCCCATTCTGTGACTAAAGCAGCCTCTGTTTAAGACCATATAAGCATTTGCTCTTATCATATTTGAAATTAGCCTGATAAAGACACTTTTGCTGGCCAAAGCCCTACTGGACCCTGCCAGGTCCATTCCTGCCCAGGGCATCCCATTCTGTGACTAAAGCAGCCTCTGTTTAAGACCATATAAGCATTTGCTCTTATCATATTTGAAATTAGGCCTGATAAAGACACTTTTGCTGGCCAAAGCCCTACTGGACCCTGCCAGCTCGATTCCTGCCCGGGGCATCCCATTCTGTGACTACAGCAGCCTCTGTTTAAGACCATATAAGCATTTGCTCTTATCATATTTGAAATTAGCCTGATAAAGACACTTTTGCTGGCCAAAGCACTACTGGACCCTGCCAGCTCGATTCCTGCCCGGGGCATCCCATTCTGTGACTAAAGCAGCCTCTGTTTAAGACCATATAAGCATTTGCTCTTATCATATTTGAAATTAGCCTGATAAAGACACTTTTGCTGGCCAAAGCCCTACTGGACCCTGCCAGGTCCATTCCTGCCCAGGGCATCCCATTCTGTGACTAAAGCAGCCTCTGTTTAAGACCATATAAGCATTTGCTCTTATCATATTTGAAATTAGGCCTGATAAAGACACTTTTGCTGGCCAAAGCACTACTGGACCCTGCCAGCTCGATTCCTGCCCGGGGCATCCCATTCTGTGACTACAGCAGCCTCTGTTTAAGACCATATAAGCATTTGCTCTTATCATATTTGAAATTAGCCTGATAAAGACACTTTTGCTGGCCAAAGCCCTACTGGACCCTGCCAGGTCCATTCCTGCCCAGGGCATCCCATTCTGTGACTAAAGCAGCCTCTGTTTAAGACCATATAAGCATTTGCTCTTATCATATTTGAAATTAGGCCTGATAAAGACACTTTTGCTGGCCAAAGCACTACTGGACCCTGCCAGCTCGATTCCTGCCCGGGGCATCCCATTCTGTGACTAAAGCAGCCTCTGTTTAAGACCATATAAGCATTTGCTCTTATCATATTTGAAATTAGCCTGATAAAGACACTTTTGCTGGCCAAAGCCCTACTGGACCCTGCCAGGTCCATTCCTGCCCAGGGCATCCCATTCTGTGACTAAAGCAGCCTCTGTTTAAGACCATATAAGCATTTGCTCTTATCATATTTGAAATTAGGCCTGATAAAGACACTTTTGCTGGCCAAAGCACTACTGGACCCTGCCAGCTCGATTCCTGCCCGGGGCATCCCATTCTGTGACTAAAGCAGCCTCTGTTTAAGACCATATAAGCATTTGCTCTTATCATATTTGAAATTAGCCTGATAAAGACACTTTTGCTGGCCAAAGCCCTACTGGACCCTGCCAGGTCCATTCCTGCCCAGGGCATCCCATTCTGTGACTAAAGCAGCCTCTGTTTAAGACCATATAAGCATTTGCTCTTATCATATTTGAAATTAGGCCTGATAAAGACACTTTTGCTGGCCAAAGCCCTACTGGACCCTGCCAGCTCGATTCCTGCCCGGGGCATCCCATTATGTGACTACAGCAGCCTCTGTTTAAGACCATATAAGCATTTGCTCTTATCATATTTGAAATTAGCCTGATAAAGACACTTTTGCTGGCCAAAGCCCTACTGGACCCTGCCAGGTCCATTCCTGCCCAGGGCATCCCATTCTGTGACTAAAGCAGCCTCTGTTTAAGACCATATAAGCATTTGCTCTTATCATATTTGAAATTAGGCCTGATAAAGACACTTTTGCTGGCCAAAGCACTACTGGACCCTGCCAGCTCGATTCCTGCCCGGGGCATCCCATTCTGTGACTACAGCAGCCTCTGTTTAAGACCATATAAGCATTTGCTCTTATCATATTTGAAATTAGCCTGATAAAGACACTTTTGCTGGCCAAAGCCCTACTGGACCCTGCCAGGTCCATTCCTGCCCAGGGCATCCCATTCTGTGACTAAAGCAGCCTCTGTTTAAGACCATATAAGCATTTGCTCTTATCATATTTGAAATTAGGCCTGATAAAGACACTTTTGCTGGCCAAAGCCCTACTGGACCCTGCCAGGTCGATTCCTGCCCGGGGCATCCCATTCTGTGACTAAAGCAGCCTCTGTTTAAGACCATATAAGCATTTGCTCTTATCATATTTGAAATTAGGCCTGATAAAGACACTTTTGCTGGCCAAAGCACTACTGGACCCTGCCAGGTCGATTCCTGCCCAGGGCATCCCATTCTGTGACTAAAGCAGCCTCTGTTTAAGACCATATAAGCATTTGCTCTTATCATATTTGAAATTAGGCCTGATAAAGACACTTTTGCTGGCCAAAGCCCTACTGGACCCTGCCAGGTCCATTCCTGCCCAGGGCATCCCATTCTGTGACTAAAGCAGCCTCTGTTTAAGACCATATAAGCATTTGCTCTTATCATATTTGAAATTAGGCCTGATAAAGACACTTTTGCTGGCCAAAGCACTACTGGACCCTGCCAGCTCGATTCCTGCCCGGGGCATCCCATTCTGTGACTAAAGCAGCCTCTGTTTAAGACCATATAAGCATTTGCTCTTATCATATTTGAAATTAGCCTGATAAAGACACTTTTGCTGGCCAAAGCCCTACTGGACCCTGCCAGGTCCATTCCTGCCCAGGGCATCCCATTCTGTGACTAAAGCAGCCTCTGTTTAAGACCATATAAGCATTTGCTCTTATCATATTTGAAATTAGGCCTGATAAAGACACTTTTGCTGGCCAAAGCCCTACTGGACCCTGCCAGCTCGATTCCTGCCCGGGGCATCCCATTCTGTGACTACAGCAGCCTCTGTTTAAGACCATATAAGCATTTGCTCTTATCATATTTGAAATTAGCCTGATAAAGACACTTTTGCTGGCCAAAGCACTACTGGACCCTGCCAGCTCGATTCCTGCCCGGGGCATCCCATTCTGTGACTACAGCAGCCTCTGTTTAAGACCATATAAGCATTTGCTCTTATCATATTTGAAATTAGGCCTGATAAAGACACTTTTGCTGGCCAAAGCACTACTGGACCCTGCCAGCTCGATTCCTGCCCGGGGCATCCCATTCTGTGACTAAAGCAGCCTCTGTTTAAGACCATATAAGCATTTGCTCTTATCATATTTGAAATTAGCCTGATAAAGACACTTTTGCTGGCCAAAGCCCTACTGGACCCTGCCAGGTCCATTCCTGCCCAGGGCATCCCATTCTGTGACTACAGCAGCCTCTGTTTAAGAGCATATAAGCATTTGCTCTTATCATATTTGAAATTAGCCTGATAAAGACACTTTTGCTGGCCAAAGCACTACTGGACCCTGCCAGCTCGATTCCTGCCCGGGGCATCCCATTCTGTGACTACAGCAGCCTCTGTTTAAGACCATATAAGCATTTGCTCTTATCATATTTGAAATTAGCCTGATAAAGACACTTTTGCTGGCCAAAGCCCTACTGGACCCTGCCAGGTCCATTCCTGCCCAGGGCATCCCATTCTGTGACTAAAGCAGCCTCTGTTTAAGACCATATAAGCATTTGCTCTTATCATATTTGAAATTAGCCTGATAAAGACACTTTTGCTGGCCAAAGCACTACTGGACCCTGCCAGCTCGATTCCTGCCCGGGGCATCCCATTCTGTGACTAAAGCAGCCTCTGTTTAAGACCATATAAGCATTTGCTCTTATCATATTTGAAATTAGCCTGATAAAGACACTTTTGCTGGCCAAAGCCCTACTGGACCCTGCCAGCTCGATTCCTGCCCGGGGCATCCCATTCTGTGACTACAGCAGCCTCTGTTTAAGACCATATAAGCATTTGCTCTTATCATATTTGAAATTAGCCTGATAAAGACACTTTTGCTGGCCAAAGCCCTACTGGACCCTGCCAGGTCCATTCCTGCCCAGGGCATCCCATTCTGTGACTACAGCAGCCTCTGTTTAAGACCATATAAGCATTTGCTCTTATCATATTTGAAATTAGCCTGATAAAGACACTTTTGCTGGCCAAAGCACTACTGGACCCTGCCAGCTCGATTCCTGCCCGGGGCATCCCATTCTGTGACTACAGCAGCCTCTGTTTAAGACCATATAAGCATTTGCTCTTATCATATTTGAAATTAGCCTGATAAAGACACTTTTGCTGGCCAAAGCCCTACTGGACCCTGCCAGGTCCATTCCTGCCCAGGGCATCCCATTCTGTGACTAAAGCAGCCTCTGTTTAAGACCATATAAGCATTTGCTCTTATCATATTTGAAATTAGCCTGATAAAGACACTTTTGCTGGCCAAAGCACTACTGGACCCTGCCAGCTCGATTCCTGCCCGGGGCATCCCATTCTGTGACTAAAGCAGCCTCTGTTTAAGACCATATAAGCATTTGCTCTTATCATATTTGAAATTAGCCTGATAAAGACACTTTTGCTGGCCAAAGCCCTACTGGACCCTGCCAGCTCGATTCCTGCCCGGGGCATCCCATTCTGTGACTACAGCAGCCTCTGTTTAAGACCATATAAGCATTTGCTCTTATCATATTTGAAATTAGCCTGATAAAGACACTTTTGCTGGCCAAAGCCCTACTGGACCCTGCCAGGTCCATTCCTGCCCAGGGCATCCCATTCTGTGACTACAGCAGCCTCTGTTTAAGACCATATAAGCATTTGCTCTTATCATATTTGAAATTAGCCTGATAAAGACACTTTTGCTGGCCAAAGCACTACTGGACCCTGCCAGCTCGATTCCTGCCCGGGGCATCCCATTCTGTGACTACAGCAGCCTCTGTTTAAGACCATATAAGCATTTGCTCTTATCATATTTGAAATTAGCCTGATAAAGACACTTTTGCTGGCCAAAGCACTACTGGACCCTGCCAGCTCGATTCCTGCCCGGGGCATCCCATTCTGTGACTAAAGCAGCCTCTGTTTAAGACCATATAAGCATTTGCTCTTATCATATTTGAAATTAGCCTGATAAAGACACTTTTGCTGGCCAAAGCCCTACTGGACCCTGCCAGGTCCATTCCTGCCCAGGGCATCCCATTCTGTGACTACAGCAGCCTCTGTTTAAGACCATATAAGCATTTGCTCTTATCATATTTGAAATTAGCCTGATAAAGACACTTTTGCTGGGCATAGCACTACTGGACCCTGCAAGGGCATCCCATTCTGTGACTATAGCAGCCTCTGTTTAAGACCATATAAGCATTTGCTCTTATTATATTTGAAATTAGCCTGATAAAGACACTTTTGCTGGCCAAAGCACTACTGGACCCTGCCAGGTCCATTCCTGCCCAGGGCATCCCATTCTGTGACTAAAGCAGCCTCTGTTTAAGACCATATAAGCATTTGCTCTTATTATATTTGAAATTAGGCCTGATAAAGACACTTTTGCTGGCCAAAGCACTACTGGACCCTGCCAGGTCGATTCCTGCCCAGGGCATCCCATTCTGTGACTAAAGCAGCCTCTGTTTAAGACCATATAAGCATTTGCTCTTATTATATTTATATTATAAGACACTTTTGCTGGGCATAGGCTTACTGCTGCCTGCCAGGTGCACTTCTGTTGAGGCATCCCATTCTGTAACATAGCATACCCCTCTTTATTTACACTAAGCAGCTCTCTTATTTACACTAAGCAGGCCTGTTGGAGGCTGAGTGTTACTGCTCACTTTTGGTGTGCATTATATTCTGTTTTATATAGACCCACTGCTGCCTGGGGGTTCTTAAAATATCACCTACTACCACGCCAGTTAGACTATGTCGGGCAGACAAGTGCCTGGAAGTGAAAAGAGGAGTGGCAGAGGCCAAGATTCCGCAGGCAGAGCTCGCATCAGACTGGGGGCCAGTAGCAGCAGGAGTCACGCTGAGAGACCTAATCTGCCAGTATCTGCTAGCGGTCGGGTCTCCACCAGTAACGCATCTGCCGTGGTAGATTGGCTGACGCGCTCATCAACAACATCATCACAACTTACATCTGAGACCCCCAGTCTAGGGTCGGTAGGTTCCTCTGACACAACCCTGAGTTGGCATGCCCCGAGAGCAGTCCCTGTCCTCCCATTGCCTCTGTCCTACGCCGTTCCCTCCCCCAGCGACGTATCCTATGCTTTGGGTTCAGCTCCACTCTTTAGTGAGGAGGACGATCAGATACAGGAGGACAGTCAGCAGCTACTGCCCAGCCAAGAAATGGAGGTGGCTTCTTTAGCTAGGCAGACAAATAGTGATGTGGACAGTGTCGTGGGTGCTGCGAGCGTTCCAGCTCCTGCGCCAGACACTGTTGACGAATCCACGAACATCAGTGACGTACAGCCACAACCCGGTGATGATGATGATGATGACGATGAAGCCGATCGCACTTGGGAGCCGGGTGATGAAGGGGCTTCATCGTCATCATCAGGAGAAGAGGGGCGCAGGTTGCCCCGGAGTCAGCAGCTGAGGCAGCAAGGTGGTAGCAGTCAGCATGGGGGCACAATTCCAAAGGCTGGAGCCGGCCGGGGCCGGGGCCGGGGTAGAGCACCTGCTGTGCGGCAGTCTACCTTATCGGGAGGTAGTGGAGCAGGGGTTCCTGGAGTTGGCAACAGCAGCAGTGAATCAGTGAGGCCAGGGGGTGGGAAAAGTAGCTACTCGGCAGTGTGGCAGTTTTTCCTGAGGCATCCGCAGGAGGGTAACATGGCCACATGCAAGATATGTAGGCAAAAGGTGAAGCGTGGCCAGGGTCCAAATGTTGGCACCACGGCCCTGCGTCAACATATGATGCGTCACCATAAAACGACCTGGGAGAACCGAGGCTCCCAAGGGGTGGTCCAGTCTGCTTCCTCACCAAGTGAGCTCCCAATTTCTGCCAGCCAAGGCTCCAGCACCTCAGCCGAAGGCAGCTGTGCGTCACACCCATCCTCTGTCGCTCCTGCTCCTCCTCCTCCTCCTCCAAGTCATGCATCCCGCCAGCAATCCATCAGCGAAGCCATGTCCAAGAGACAGCAGTATGCGCCCACTCATCCTACGGCGCAGAAGCTGAATGTGCTCCTGTCCAAGTTGCTGGTGCTGCAGTCGCTCCCTTTTCAGGTGGTGGAATCTGCACCTTTCAGAGAACTGATGGCTTGTGCCGAGCCGAGGTGGAGAGTCCCAAGCCGTCATTTCTTTGCCAAGAAGGCAGTACCAGCGCTGCACACTTTTGTTGAACAGAAGGTGGGCCAGTCCTTGAGCCTGTCGGTGTGTAGCAAAATACATGGCAGCGCCGACATCTGGAGCTGTAACTACGGTCAGGGGCAGTACATGTCGTTTACGGCCCACTGGGTGAATGTGGTCCCTTTGCAGCAGCAACTTGGACAGGTCACGCCGCTTCGGCCTCCGCGCTCTCTGCCCATTGGGCCTGTGACACCGTGCGACTCGGCCTCCTCATCCTCCGCCATCTCCTCACCCTCCACTGTAGGCTCAAGTCTCAGTGCCCCTCCAGTCTACCATGTGTGCAGGGCACGGAGGTGTCACGCAGTGCTTCACATGGTTTGTCTTGGCGAACGGAGTCACACAGGGGAGGAACTGCTTAAATGTATTCATCAGGAAATCCAAACATGGCTTACTCCGAGAAAACTTAAAATGGGAATCATGGTTACCGACAATGGGAAGAACATTTTGTCTGCGCTGCGCCAAGGAAGCCTGACCCATGCCCCCTGCATGGCTCACGTCTTCAATCTGGTTGTCAAGCGGTTTCTGAAGTGTTCCCCCCATCTGCAGGACATCCTAACAACTTCACGGAAACTTTGCATGCACTTCAGCCACTCCTACACCGCCAAACACACCCTTCTTGAGCTACAGCGTCAGAATGGTATCCCCCAACATAGTCTGATTTGCGATGTTTCCACCCGTTGGAATTCCACCCTTCACATGTTGGACCGATTATATGAACAGAGAAAAGCCATCACGGATTTCCTGATGATCCAAGCAGATAGGGGGACTCCCCTGTGTAACTTCAATGTCAACCAGTGGCAGCTCATACGTGACACCTGCCGTTTGCTCAGGCCCTTTGAGGAAGCCACTTTATTTGTCAGTCGGCAGGATTACGGGATGAACGACGTGATTCCACTGCTTCATGTACTACAGCACATGTTGGAAACCATGGCTGGTCAGGGCACTGGAGACATGGCGTTTACATCTTACGGCCACATGAACCCCCTTGGAGCTGAACTGGAGGAGGAGGAGGAGGAAGAGGAGGAGGAGGAGTTGCCCAGCGAAACACAGTTTAGGCTTGGCGAAATGGCTGGTTTATCTAGTCAGCGGACAGGAGAGGAGGAGCAGGAGCAGCCAGAGGAGCTAGAGGTTTTTGAGGAAGGAGAGACAGAGGACCCGGGCACACCGTGGCAGTATGCAGTGGAGATGGAGACAGGTAGTCCATCCGAGTCACTTGCGCAAATGGCACGAAGCATGCTCACATGCTTGCGTAGTGACCCCAGAATTGTTTCCATCTGTCGGCGGGATGACTTCTGGCTGTCCACCTTATTGGACCCTCGCTTCCGGCACAAAATGGGGGCATTTTTTAAACCCACCGAGAGGGAGGACAAACTCAACTACTACAAAGACATTCTACGTAGGCAGTTGGCCGATGCCTATCTGCGCCATGGTCCATACTCTCGCAGGTCTGACTCGAGGGGACCTCTGCGCTCACCTTCCACTGCCATGGCCGCTGGGGGGGTTGGCAGCAGCAGCAGCAGAAGCTCCATCAGCAGCAGCAGCCTCAGTCTTCAGTCGCTAATGAGTAGCTTTCTACACCCGCATAGTGAGGCTACTCATGAGCAGCAGGAAGACCTGGAGCAGGACCTGAACCAGCAGGTCATGTCATACTTTGACATGACCATGCCAACACACCTTGAGGATCCGCTGGACTTCTGGGCAGCCAAACTTGATTTGTGGCCGCAACTAGCAGAGTTTGCCCTGGAAAAGCTGTCCTGCCCGGCAAGTAGCGTGCCATCTGAGCGGGTGTTTAGTGCGGCGGGGGCCATAGTTACGGCGAGGAGAACTCGTCTGTCAACTAAAAATGTGGAGAGACTCACCTTTGTCAAAATGAATCAGGGATGGATCAGCCAGGATTTCCACCCACCAATGCCTGATGCATGCGACTAGATTCAGCATGGTGCCACGTTTTACACTTTCCAAATGGTGCAAAACATATTTATGTCTTTAGGCCATTTTTTGGGCTCCTGCTGCTGCTACTGTCAACTCCTGCCAACTCCAGGGTGTGATTCATCCAATTTTTGGGCTCCTGAGGCCAACTCCAGTGTATATTTGGGCTCCTGCTGCTGCTGCTGCCAACTTCTGCCAACTCCAGGGTGTGATTCATCCAATTTTTGGGCTCCTGAGGCCAACTCCAGTGTATATTTGGGCTCCTGCTGCTGCTACTGTCAACTCCTGCCAACTCCAGGGTGTGATTCATCCAATTTTTGGGCTCCTGAAGCCAACTCCAGTGTATATTTGGGCTCCTGCTGCTGCTGCTGCCAACTTCTGCCAACTCCAGGGTGTGATTCATCCAATTTTTGGGCTCCTGAAGCCAACTCCAGTGTATATTTGGGCTCCTGCTGCTGCTGCTGCCAACTCCTGCCAACTCCAGGGTGTGATTCATCCAATTTTTGGGCTCCTGAGGCCAACTCCAGTGTATATTTGGGCTCCTGCTGCTGCCAACTTCTGCCAACTCCAGGGTGTGATTCATCCAATTTTTGGGCTCCTGAGGCCAACTCCAGTGTATATTTGGGCTCCTGCTGCTGCTACTGTCAACTTCTGCCAACTCCAGGGTGTGATTCATCCAATTTTTGGGCTCCTGAAGCCAACTCCAGTGTATATTTGGGCTCCTGCTGCTGCTACTGTCAACTCCTGCCAACTCCAGGGTGTGATTCATCCAATTTTTGGGCTCCTGAGGCCAACTCCAGTGTATATTTGGGCTCCTGCTGCTGCTACTGTCAACTCCTGCCAACTCCAGGGTGTGATTCATCCAATTTTTGGGCTCCTGAGGCCAACTCCAGTGTATATTTGGGCTCCTGCTGCTGCTACTGTCAACTCCTGCCAACTCCAGGGTGTGATTCATCCAATTTTTGGGCTCCTGAAGCCAACTCCAGTGTATATTTGGGCTCCTGCTGCTGCTGCCAACTTCTGCCAACTCCAGGGTGTGATTCATCCAATTTTTGGGCTCCTGAAGCCAACTCCAGTGTATATTTGGGCTCCTGCTGCTGCTGCTGCCAACTTCTGCCAACTCCAGGGTGTGATTCATCCAATTTTTGGGCTCCTGAGGCCAACTCCAGTGTATATTTGGGCTCCTGCTGCTGCTACTGTCAACTTCTGCCAACTCCAGGGTGTGATTCATCCAATTTTTGGGCTCCTGAAGCCAACTCCAGTGTATATTTGGGCTCCTGCTGCTGCTACTGTCAACTCCTGCCAACTCCAGGGTGTGATTCATCCAATTTTTGGGCTCCTGAGGCCAACTCCAGTGTATATTTGGGCTCCTGCTGCTGCTACTGTCAACTCCTGCCAACTCCAGGGTGTGATTCATCCAATTTTTGGGCTCCTGAAGCCAACTCCAGTGTATATTTGGGCTCCTGCTGCTGCTGCTGCCAACTTCTGCCAACTCCAGGGTGTGATTCATCCAAATTTTGGGCTCCTGAAGCCAACTCCAGTGTATATTTGGGCTCCTGCTGCTGCTACTGTCAACTCCTGCCAACTCCAGGGTGTGATTCATCCAATTTTTGGGCTCCTGAAGCCAACTCCAGTGTATATTTGGGCTCCTGCTGCTGCTGCTGTCAACTCCTGCCAACTCCAGGGTGTGATTCATCCAATTTTTGGGCTCCTGAAGCCAACTCCAGTGTATATTTGGGCTCCTGCTGCTGCTGCTGCCAACTCCTGCCAACTCCAGGGTGTGATTCATCCAATTTTTGGGCTCCTGAAGCCAACTCCAGTGTATATTTGGGCTCCTGCTGCTGCTGCTGCCAACTTCTGCCAACTCCAGGGTGTGATTCATCCAATTTTTGGGCTCCTGAAGCCAACTCCAGTGTATATTTGGGCTCCTGCTGCTGCTGCTGCCAACTCCTGCCAACTCCAGGGTGTGATTCATCCAATTTTTGGGCTCCTGAGGCCAACTCCAGTGTATATTTGGGCTCCTGCTGCTGCTACTGTCAACTCCTGCCAACTCCAGGGTGTGATTCATCCAATTTTTGGGCTCCTGAGGCCAACTCCAGTGTATATTTGGGCTCCTGCTGCTGCTACTGTCAACTCCTGCCAACTCCAGGGTGTGATTCATCCAATTTTTGGGCTCCTGAGGCCAACTCCAGTGTATATTTGGGCTCCTGCTGCTGCTACTGTCAACTCCTGCCAACTCCAGGGTGTGATTCATCCAATTTTTGGGCTCCTGAGGCCAACTCCAGTGTATATTTGGGCTCCTGCTGCTGCTGCTGCCAACTTCTGCCAACTCCAGGGTGTGATTCATCCAATTTTTGGGCTCCTGAAGCCAACTCCAGTGTATATTTGGGCTCCTGCTGCTGCTGCTGCCAACTTCTGCCAACTCCAGGGTGTGATTCATCCAATTTTTGGGCTCCTGAGGCCAACTCCAGTGTATATTTGGGCTCCTGCTGCTGCTACTGTCAACTTCTGCCAACTCCAGGGTGTGATTCATCCAATTTTTGGGCTCCTGAAGCCAACTCCAGTGTATATTTGGGCTCCTGCTGCTGCTACTGTCAACTCCTGCCAACTCCAGGGTGTGATTCATCCAATTTTTGGGCTCCTGAGGCCAACTCCAGTGTATATTTGGGCTCCTGCTGCTGCTACTGTCAACTCCTGCCAACTCCAGGGTGTGATTCATCCAATTTTTGGGCTCCTGAAGCCAACTCCAGTGTATATTTGGGCTCCTGCTGCTGCTGCTGCCAACTTCTGCCAACTCCAGGGTGTGATTCATCCAATTTTTGGGCTCCTGAAGCCAACTCCAGTGTATATTTGGGCTCCTGCTGCTGCTACTGTCAACTCCTGCCAACTCCAGGGTGTGATTCATCCAATTTTTGGGCTCCTGAAGCCAACTCCAGTGTATATTTGGGCTCCTGCTGCTGCTGCTGTCAACTCCTGCCAACTCCAGGGTGTGATTCATCCAATTTTTGGGCTCCTGAAGCCAACTCCAGTGTATATTTGGGCTCCTGCTGCTGCTGCTGCCAACTCCTGCCAACTCCAGGGTGTGATTCATCCAATTTTTGGGCTCCTGAAGCCAACTCCAGTGTATATTTGGGCTCCTGCTGCTGCTGCTGCCAACTTCTGCCAACTCCAGGGTGTGATTCATCCAATTTTTGGGCTCCTGAAGCCAACTCCAGTGTATATTTGGGCTCCTGCTGCTGCTGCTGCCAACTCCTGCCAACTCCAGGGTGTGATTCATCCAATTTTTGGGCTCCTGAGGCCAACTCCAGTGTATATTTGGGCTCCTGCTGCTGCTACTGTCAACTCCTGCCAACTCCAGGGTGTGATTCATCCAATTTTTGGGCTCCTGAGGCCAACTCCAGTGTATATTTGGGCTCCTGCTGCTGCTACTGTCAACTCCTGCCAACTCCAGGGTGTGATTCATCCAATTTTTGGGCTCCTGAAGCCAACTCCAGTGTATATTTGGGCTCCTGCTGCTGCTGCTGCCAACTTCTGCCAACTCCAGGGTGTGATTCATCCAATTTTTGGGCTCCTGAGGCCAACTCCAGTGTATATTTGGGCTCCTGCTGCTGCTACTGTCAACTCCTGCCAACTCCAGGGTGTGATTCATCCAATTTTTGGGCTCCTGAGGCCAACTCCAGTGTATATTTGGGCTCCTGCTGCTGCTACTGTCAACTCCTGCCAACTCCAGGGTGTGATTCATCCAATTTTTGGGCTCCTGAGGCCAACTCCAGTGTATATTTGGGCTCCTGCTGCTGCTACTGTCAACTCCTGCCAACTCCAGGGTGTGATTCATCCAATTTTTGGGCTCCTGAAGCCAACTCCAGTGTATATTTGGGCTCCTGCTGCTGCTACTGTCAACTCCTGCCAACTCCAGGGTGTGATTCATCCAATTTTTGGGCTCCTGAAGCCAACTCCAGTGTATATTTGGGCTCCTGCTGCTGCTGCTGCCAACTTCTGCCAACTCCAGGGTGTGATTCATCCAATTTTTGGGCTCCTGAGGCCAACTCCAGTGTATATTTGGGCTCCTGCTGCTGCTACTGTCAACTCCTGCCAACTCCAGGGTGTGATTCATCCAATTTTTGGGCTCCTGAAGCCAACTCCAGTGTATATTTGGGCTCCTGCTGCTGCTGCTGTCAACTCCTGCCAACTCCAGGGTGTGATTCATCCAATTTTTGGGCTCCTGAAGCCAACTCCAGTGTATATTTGGGCTCCTGCTGCTGCTGCTGCCAACTCCTGCCAACTCCAGGGTGTGATTCATCCAATTTTTGGGCTCCTGAAGCCAACTCCAGTGTATATTTGGGCTCCTGCTGCTGCTGCTGCCAACTCCTGCCAACTCCAGGGTGTGATTCATCCAATTTTTGGGCTCCTGAGGCCAACTCCAGTGTATATTTGGGCTCCTTCTGCCCCTCATAGTGATGCCACTTCAACTCTCTGCAATTGTGCCGCTCTGCGATTCTATTAGCGATGCCTCTGATCTGCATGTGATATTTCTTCAAAGTATTATTTAACTAACCCAGCACGCATCCTGTGCGTGTTACAGCAAGGCTGAATGGTTTACAACCCTATTGAGGCTGTAGGAGGCTCAGAAATAGCCGTTTTTAATAGCGATTCGTCGCGAATTTATTCGGGTCGAAACGATTTTTGTCGGAAAATTCGGCGAATCAGTCGAATCGAATTTTTCAAAAGTTCGCTCATCTCTATTCCTAATATGTTCACTTAGTCTCACTGTAAAAGATCTCTTTGTAAGTCCAACATATAGAAGTCTGCAAGGACATTGCAGACAATAAATTATTTCGGAAGTATTGCATGATGTATGATCATTAAGCTCATAGGTTCTTTTGGTTGCAGGATTCACAAATTCCACGCGATTTCTAGGGAATTCTTTATTGTTACAAGTCGTCCTACATCCTATACAATCGCTACATCTTGTGAAACCCTTTGGTAATAAAGAATGCTCTCTTTTTCTTTCGTCGGGGGGGTTAATGTAACTTGTTGTTAAATATTGTAATAAGGCCCGTGGTTTCCTTTATATGAATCTCGGTTGACTTCCTACCAATTTTCTCAATACAGGATCACTTTCCAAGATCTTCCAATGCTTCCTAAAATTTTTTTCCACCATCTTATGATTTTCACTGTATTTCGTGATAAAAGGAACCTTTTCAATAAATGTCTTCCTTACTGGTACAATTTTGTGGTCTATTGCCTCTTGTTGTACTTCCTCTATAGTCTTCTGGATGGTTTTCCCTTCATAGCCCTTTTCTTGAAACCTTGCTTTGATTAGAGCAGCTTGTTCATAATACACCGACCTATCCATGCAATTACGTTTAATTCTTTTTAATTGCCCTTTAGGGATATTTTTTATCTATATAGGATGATGACAACTATCCGTTGGAATATATCCATTCCGGTCTGTCTCTTTAAAATATGTTTTTGTTTTACTAGCCCATCCTCTTTGTACACAGTTAGATCTAAAAAGTGAATTTCCCTCTCGTTAATTTCATGGGTAAAAGTGAAATTCCATTCATTTTCATTTATAATCTTTAAAAACTGTTCTAAATTATCTTTTGTTCATTCCCAAATTATAAAACAATCATCGATATATCATTATATATTTTAAAGAGACAGACCGGAATGGATATATTCCAACGGATAGTTGTCATCATCCGATATGGATAAAAAATGTCCCTAAAGGGCAATTAAAAAGAATTAACCGCAATTGCACGGATAGATCGGTCTCTTATGAACAAGCTGCCCTAATCAAAGCAAGGTTTCAAGAAAAGGGCTGTGAAGGGAAAACCATCCAGAAGACTATAGAGAAAGTACAACAAGAGGCAATGGACCACCAAATTGTACCAGTAAGGAAGACATCTATTGAAAAGGTTCCTTTTATCACAAAATACAGTGAAAATCATAAGATGGTGTAAAAAATTTTTAGGAAGCATTGAAAGATCTTAGAAAGTGATCCTGTATTGAGAAAACTGGTAAGAAGTCAACCGAGATTCATATATAGGAAACCACGGCCTTATTACAATATTTAACAACAAGTTACATTAACCCCCCTGACGAAAGAAAAAGAGAGCATTCTTTATTACTAATGATCATACATCATGCAATACTTCCGAAATAATTTATTGTCTGCAATGTCCTTGCGGACTTCTATATGTACTTCTAGACGTACAAAGAGATCTTTTAAAGTGAGACTAAGTGAACATATTAGGAATATTAAGAAGAAATTGGAATCCCATAGCGTCTCTACATATTTCTCTCTAAAACATAATGGAAACCCTGAAGGGTTACAATTCTGGATTTTAGAAAAATTATGATTAGTTGGCGAGGAGCGAATATACAGAGGGAATTAGCAAAAAAATGGATTTTCGAATTAGATTGCCACACCCCAAAGGGATTAAATATTGAGTTGGATCTTAATTGTTTTTAGTTGATGATTAAATAATAATTGACAGAATTTTATATAAACCAGCTTTTTAGCACTTGTTTTTTACTTTTTTACATAGTTGATTAAATATTTATTCTTTGTTTTTTATATATACACTGTATTTATTTATTTACATATATATGCATTTTAGTTAGTAAATAATTTTTATTTTATAATACATGAGACTGATAAAATATTTATATATATGTATGTACTCGATTCTTAAATACAAGGTATTCTAATATATAAGGTATCTTAGGATACTGTTTTAGGGTATTTTAGAGTTTTTTTATTTATTCTTAGTTGTATATGGATCCATATTTAAGTAATTAATTAATCGCATGATGATCTTTTAGATTGTTTGACTATTGTTATTATCTAGGTTCTGCTTTTTATGTCACATCATTTATCTATTAATATTTTTTATTTTTCCTAAAATTATATATGTAACAGATTAACTTTTAATTTTTTAATAGTGTTCTGATGCATATGAGACATAAAGTAGAGGCTATATAACTATATGAACATGAAACACGTTTACGAATAAGTATATGTTTATTTGAAAAGATACTGCTGCCTCTATCTATGTGTTTCCTTTCAGGAAATATTAACAAATACGCCGACAATCAGCCTAATTTAAGACGTCGCATCTGGAGTCTAGAGTGGCCCGTATACCAGCACTTTAAGAGTGGATGATCTGGTGGTTTGAAACTACAGGATAAGACCACAGAGCCCATAAGCCTTAGCGGCTGTGATGTACAGGTAACAGGCTGTCAGATGCGTTCTGACAAACTACTCATTTTAACTACAGGTCCCAACAGCCTTAGCAGCTGGGACCTATAAATATCGTCTGTTTGCACCTGCGCACTGAGGACCCTGAGGAAGAGAGATCGAAATGCGCGTCGGACCTCCATCTGCAGCGGGAGCCACTCTGTCTATTTGCGGTTTGCTATTGTAAACATTTGGACGCCTTTTGGACATTTCTGGAACTTGCTGTTTATAGAAGTGTGGACCAATGTTGGGAACAAACTCCTGGGAGTGCACACCCAGGTCTTCTGGAACCCAAGAGACGGACATTTATTTTATACAGCAGCCTGTTGCATGATAAGGGCGAGGAGTGCTCTTAAAGAGACCAGGACTTAAAAAAGCCTTTGTGCAGGCTTTATTATAGTATATTTTAATATCTTAAATAAAGGAATCCTTTTAAGAGGAAGAATTTTTGAATTCTTTATGAAGAAAGACCCATCTGGGAATAGTTCACAAGCACATGAATAAAGTGGCCCTGGTAAGGTAAAATCCGGCGGGCCTGGTGGGTAAGTTTCTATTTTAAACATTACCAACTACTTAAAGTGGACCAACACCCAGGATTTTGACTATCCTGGGTTTTGGTCCACTTCAGGGGGGCACCCCGATTAAGGGTGCCCCGCTGTTTGAAACCCCCCAGAAAGCCCCCAAAACTCACCTCACCACGCTCCCACGTGGCCGCGCTGACCAATCACCGCCGACGGACAAGCGGGTGACAGCGGCGGACAACACAGCGCATCCGCCGCCGCCTCCCGCGCCCCTCTGACAGTGCCCGCGCCGGCCATTCACAAACGGCCGGCCGGGCACGCGCATGTCTAGAGGGGCGCCGCCGATGAGGTACGTTTTTGGGGGGTTTTCGGGGGGGTCCCTCACCACGGGACATCCCGATCTCGGATGTCCCGCGGTGAGGGAGGTGATCGGCCCGGGAATCTTATAGATTCCCGGGCCGATCACCCCTGGGTGACGGTCCACTTACATATCTTTGGAATTGTATCATTTTTTGTTTTGCCTTTGAATGTAGCTGTCACATTGCAGTTTGCGGTTTGTTACAGCAAGAAAATAACATATAGAGCACAACAGAGAAAGTAAGATCATATAGACGGGATAAGAGTTCATGTTCTCTCATTCTGGTTACACTGTTGCTCTTACAATCATCAGAGCGCGCCTGAATATTTCTAACTTAATAGCGATTTAATTGCATTTTGTTCTTTAACTCTAATTCCCCATCACACTTCTTGTTATACGGACTAGCCACCCGGTCAGGCTGCAGCTATTATTTCATTTCTTAGCGCTATCTATACATCTCTCTGTGTTCACTGTAACCTGTAACCCACTTCTCAGAATGCCATTTGTATTCATTCATCCATCATAGCCAAATGTTTGTTATCACTGCCTAGTGTGCTTATTGCTAGGGATGAGCGAATCGATCCGGACGAACCCGGATTCGATCCGAATTTCAGGAAAAATTCGATTCGGATCGAATCCGAATTTACCCGCGATTCGATCGCTCGAAGTTTTCCTTTAACATCCATTCATTTACATTACAGGCATTCTAAGATGGCGGACGGGACATGTCCAGACATCAACCCCGCGCCAGTGCAAGCTGGGACAGTCACATGCAGCCTATCAGCAGCCAGCAAGCCCGGTGACGTCACAGCGGTATTTAAGGCCGGCCATCTTGCTTTCCAGCCTCATTTCTCTATTGCATTCGTGAGAGACAGAACGCTGTGTAGCTGAGGGAGAGACAGACAGTTAGACAGGCAGGGACAGACAGGGACAGGCTGGAGACAGGCAGGAGACAGACAGGAGACAGACAGAAAGTAAGCGAAAAACAGGGAAAGGAAGGGAAAATCGGAGGCTGTCAGTTTTTTTTTTTTTTTTTCATCCAGCCTGACAAGCTTTGTTAGCGTTTTCAGGCTGCTTATACTAACTAACTGTGCATATATACTGAACTGATCTTAAGTCTGCTGTGAGGCATCCCATTCTGTGACTACACCAGCCTCTATTTAATAGCATAATAACCATTTGCACTTATTCTCATAGAAATCAGGCCTGATAAAGACACTTTTGCTGTGCATGCTCTCTGGTTTTTGTGGCATCCCATTCTGTGACTACACCAGCCTCTATTTAATAGCATAATAACCATTTGCACTTATTCTCATAGAAATCAGGCCTGATAAAGACACTTTTGCTGTGCATGCTCTCTGGTTTTTGTGGCATCCCATTCTGTGACTACACCAGCCTCTATTTAATAGCATAATAACCATTTGCACTTATTCTCATAGAAATTAGGCCTGATAAAGACACTTTTGCTGTGCATGCTCTCTGGTTTTTGTGGCATCCCATTCTGTGACAACACCAGCCTCTATTTAATAGCATAATAACCATTTGCACTTATTCTCATAGAAATTAGGCCTGATAAAGACACTTTTGCTGTGCATGCTCTCTGGTTTTTGTGGCATCCCATTCTGTGACAACACCAGCCTCTATTTAATAGCATAATAACCATTTGCACTTATTCTCATAGAAATTAGGCCTGATAAAGACACTTTTGCTGTGCATGCTCTCTGGTTTTTGTGGCATCCCATTCTGTGACAACACCAGCCTCTATTTAATAGCATAATAACCATTTGCACTTATTCTCATAGAAATTAGGCCTGATAAAGACACTTTTGCTGTGCATGCTCTCTGGTTTTTGTGGCATCCCATTCTGTGACAACACCAGCCTCTATTTAATAGCATAATAACCATTTGCACTTATTCTCATAGAAATTAGGCCTGATAAAGACACTTTTGCTGTGCATGCTCTCTGGTTTTTGTGGCATCCCATTCTGTGACAACACCAGCCTCTATTTAATAGCATAATAACCATTTGCACTTATTCTCATAGAAATCAGGCCTGATAAAGACACTTTTGCTGTGCATGCTCTCTGGTTTTTGTGGCATCCCATTCTGTGACAACACCAGCCTCTATTTAATAGCATAATAACCATTTGCACTTATTCTCATAGAAATCAGGCCTGATAAAGACACTTTTGCTGTGCATGCTCTCTGGTTTTTGTGGCATCCCATTCTGTGACAACACCAGCCTCTATTTAATAGCATAATAACCATTTGCACTTATTCTCATAGAAATCAGGCCTGATAAAGACACTTTTGCTGTGCTGCTCTCTGGTTTTTGTGGCATCCCATTCTGTGACAACACCAGCCTCTATTTAATATCATAATAACCATTTGCACTTATTCTCATAGAAATCAGGCCTGATAAAGACACTTTTGCTGTGCATGCTCTCTGGTTTTTGTGGCATCCCATTCTGTGACAACACCAGCCTCTATTTAATAGCATAATAACCATTTGCACTTATTCTCATAGAAATTAGGCCTGATAAAGACACTTTTGCTGTGCATGCTCTCTGGTTTTTGTGGCATCCCATTCTGTGACAACACCAGCCTCTATTTAATAGCATAATAACCATTTGCACTTATTCTCATAGAAATTAGGCCTGATAAAGACACTTTTGCTGTGCATGCTCTCTGGTTTTTGTGGCATCCCATTCTGTGACAACACCAGCCTCTATTTAATAGCATATTAACCATTTGCACTTATTCTCATAGAAATCAGGCCTGATAAAGACACTTTTGCTGTGCATGCTCTCTGGTTTTTGTGGCATCCCATTCTGTGACAACACCAGCCTCTATTTAATAGCATAATAACCATTTGCACTTATTCTCATAGAAATCAGGCCTGATAAAGACACTTTTGCTGTGCATGCTCTCTGGTTTTTGTGGCATCCCATTCTGTGACAACACCAGCCTCTATTTAATAGCATAATAACCATTTGCACTTATTCTCATAGAAATTAGGCCTGATAAAGACACTTTTGCTGTGCATGCTCTCTGGTTTTTGTGGCATCCCATTCTGTGACAACACCAGCCTCTATTTAATAGCATAATAACCATTTGCACTTATTCTCATAGAAATCAGGCCTGATAAAGACACTTTTGCTGTGCATGCTCTCTGGTTTTTGTGGCATCCCATTCTGTGACAACACCAGCCTCTATTTAATAGCATAATAACCATTTGCACTTATTCTCATAGAAATTAGGCCTGATAAAGACACTTTTGCTGTGCATGCTCTCTGGTTTTTGTGGCATCCCATTCTGTGACAACACCAGCCTCTATTTAATAGCATAATAACCATTTGCACTTATTCTCATAGAAATCAGGCCTGATAAAGACACTTTTGCTGTGCATGCTCTCTGGTTTTTGTGGCATCCCATTCTGTGACAACACCAGCCTCTATTTAATAGCATAATAACCATTTGCACTTATTCTCATAGAAATCAGGCCTGATAAAGACACTTTTGCTGGGCATAGCACTACTGGTCCCAGCCAGGTCCACTTCTTTTTTTGGGGCATCCCATTCTGTGACTATAGCAGCCTCTGTTAAAGACCATATAACCATTTGCTCTTATTATATTTGAAATTAGCCTGATAAAGACACTTTTGCTGGGCATAGCACTACTGGACCCTGCAAGGGCATCCCATTCTGTGACTAAAGCAGCCTCTGTTTAAGACCATATAAGCATTTGCTCTTATCATATTTGAAATTAGCCTGATAAAGACACTTTTGCTGGGCATAGCACTACTTGTCCCTGCCAGGGCATCCCATTCTGTGACTAAAGCAGCCTCTGTTTAAGACCATATAAGCATTTGCTCTTATTATATTTGAAATTAGCCTGATAAAGACACTTTTGCTGGGCATAGCACTACTTGTCCCTGCCAGGGCATCCCATTCTGTGACTAAAGCAGCCTCTGTTTAAGACCATATAAGCATTTGCTCTTATCATATTTTAAATTAGCCTGATAAAGACACTTTTGCTGGGCATAGTACTACTGGATCTTTTTTGGGGGCATCCCATTCTGTGACTAAAGCAGCCTCTGTTTAAGACCATATAAGCATTTGCTCTTATCATATTTGAAATTAGCCTGATAAAGACACTTTTGCTGGGCATAGCACTACTTGTCCCTGCCAGGGCATCCCATTCTGTGACTAAAGCAGCCTCTGTTTAAGACCATATAAGCATTTGCTCTTATCATATTTGAAATTAGCCTGATAAAGACACTTTTGCTGGGCATAGTACTACTGGATCTTTTTTGGGGGCATCCCATTCTGTGACTAAAGCAGCCTCTGTTTAAGACCATATAAGCATTTGCTCTTATCATATTTGAAATTAGCCTGATAAAGACACTTTTGCTGGGCATAGCACTACTTGTCCCTGCCAGGGCATCCCATTCTGTGACTAAAGCAGCCTCTGTTTAAGACCATATAAGCATTTGCTCTAATTATATTTGAAATTAGCCTGATAAAGACACTTTTGCTGGGCATAGCACTACTTGTCCCTGCCAGGGCATCCCATTCTGTGACTAAAGCAGCCTCTGTTTAAGACCATATAAGCATTTGCTCTTATCATATTTGAAATTAGCCTGATAAAGACACTTTTGCTGGGCATAGTACTACTTGTCCCTGCCAGGGCATCCCATTCTGTGACTAAAGCAGCCTCTGTTTAAGACCATATAAGCATTTGCTCTTATCATATTTGAAATTAGCCTGATAAAGACACTTTTGCTGGGCATAGCACTACTTGTCCCTGCCAGGGCATCCCATTCTGTGACTATAGCAGCCTCTGTTAAAGACCATATAACCATTTGCTCTTATTATATTTGAAATTAGCCTGATAAAGACACTTTTGCTGGGCATAGCACTACTGGACCCTGCAAGGGCATCCCATTCTGTGACTAAAGCAGCCTCTGTTTAAGACCATATAAGCATTTGCTCTTATCATATTTGAAATTAGCCTGATAAAGACACTTTTGCTGGGCATAGCACTACTTGTCCCTGCCAGGGCATCCCATTCTGTGACTAAAGCAGCCTCTGTTTAAGACCATATAAGCATTTGCTCTTATCATATTTGAAATTAGCCTGATAAAGACACTTTTGCTGGGCATAGCACTACTTGTCCCTGCCAGGGCATCCCATTCTGTGACTAAAGCAGCCTCTGTTTAAGACCATATAAGCATTTGCTCTTATCATATTTGAAATTAGCCTGATAAAGACACTTTTGCTGGGCATAGCACTACTTGTCCCTGCCAGGGCATCCCATTCTGTGACTAAAGCAGCCTCTGTTTAAGACCATATAAGCATTTGCTCTTATCATATTTGAAATTAGCCTGATAAAGACACTTTTGCTGGGCATAGCACTACTTGTCCCTGCCAGGGCATCCCATTCTGTGACTAAAGCAGCCTCTGTTTAAGACCATATAAGCATTTGCTCTTATCATATTTGAAATTAGCCTGATAAAGACACTTTTGCTGGGCATAGTACTACTGGATCTTTTTTGGGGGCATCCCATTCTGTGACTAAAGCAGCCTCTGTTTAAGACCATATAAGCATTTGTTCTTATTATATTTGAAATTAGCCTGATAAAGACACTTTTGCTGGGCATAGCACTACTTGTCCCTGCCAGGGCATCCCATTCTGTGACTAAAGCAGCCTCTGTTTAAGACCATATAAGCATTTGCTCTTATCATATTTGAAATTAGCCTGATAAAGACACTTTTGCTGGGCATAGTACTACTGGATCTTTTTTGGGGGCATCCCATTCTGTGACTAAAGCAGCCTCTGTTTAAGACCATATAAGCATTTGCTCTTATTATATTTGAAATTAGCCTGATAAAGACACTTTTGCTGGGCATAGCACTACTTGTCCCTGCCAGGGCATCCCATTCTGTGACTAAAGCAGCCTCTGTTTAAGACCATATAAGCATTTGCTCTTATCATATTTGAAATTAGCCTGATAAAGACACTTTTGCTGGGCATAGTACTACTGGATCTTTTTTGGGGGCATCCCATTCTGTGACTAAAGCAGCCTCTGTTTAAGACCATATAAGCATTTGCTCTTATTATATTTGAAATTAGCCTGATAAAGACACTTTTGCTGGGCATAGCACTACTTGTCCCTGCCAGGGCATCCCATTCTGTGACTAAAGCAGCCTCTGTTTAAGACCATATAAGCATTTGCTCTTATCATATTTGAAATTAGCCTGATAAAGACACTTTTGCTGGGCATAGTACTACTGGATCTTTTTTGGGGGCATCCCATTCTGTGACTAAAGCAGCCTCTGTTTAAGACCATATAAGCATTTGCTCTTATTATATTTGAAATTAGCCTGATAAAGACACTTTTGCTGGGCATAGCACTACTTGTCCCTGCCAGGGCATCCCATTCTGTGACTAAAGCAGCCTCTGTTTAAGACCATATAAGCATTTGCTCTTATCATATTTGAAATTAGCCTGATAAAGACACTTTTGCTGGGCATAGTACTACTGGATCTTTTTTGGGGGCATCCCATTCTGTGACTAAAGCAGCCTCTGTTTAAGACCATATAAGCATTTGTTCTTATTATATTTGAAATTAGCCTGATAAAGACACTTTTGCTGGGCATAGTACTACTTGTCCCTGCCAGGGCATCCCATTCTGTGACTAAAGCAGCCTCTGTTTAAGACCATATAAGCATTTGCTCTTATTATATTTGAAATTAGCCTGATAAAGACACTTTTGCTGGGCATAGTACTACTTGTCCCTGCCAGGGCATCCCATTCTGTGACTAAAGCAGCCTCTGTTTAAGACCATATAAGCATTTGCTCTTATCATATTTGAAATTAGCCTGATAAAGACACTTTTGCTGGGCATAGTACTACTTGTCCCTGCCAGGGCATCCCAGTCTGTGACTAAAGCAGCCTCTGTTTAAGACCATATAACCATTTGCTCTTATTATATTTATATTATAAGACACTTTTGCTGGGCATAGGCTTACTGCTGCCTGCCAGGTGCACTTCTGTTGAGGCATCCCATTCTGTAACATAGCATACCCCTCTTTATTTACACTAAGCAGCTCTCTTATTTACACTAAGCAGGCCTGTTGGAGGCTGAGTGTTACTGCTCACTTTTGGTGTGCATTATATTCTGTTTCATATAGACCCACCGCTGCCCGGGGGATCTTAAAATATCACCTACTCCCACGCCAGTTAGACTATGTCGGGCAGACAAGTGCCTGGAAGTGAAAAGAGGAGTGGCAGAGGCCAAGATTCCGCAGGCAGAGCTCGCATCAGACTGGGGGCCAGTAGCAGCAGGAGTCACGCTGAGAGACCTAATCTGCCAGTATCTGCTAGCGGTCGGGTCTCCACCAGTAACGCATCTGCCGTGGTAGATTGGTTGACGCGCTCATCAACAACATCATCACAACTTACGTCTGAGACCCCCAGTCTAGGGTCGGTAGGTTCCTCTGACACAACCCTGAGTTGGCATGCCCCGAGAGCAGTCCCTGTCCTCCCATTGCCTCTGTCCTACGCCGTTCCCTCCCCCAGCGACGTATCCTATGCTTTGGGTTCAGCTCCACTCTTTAGTGAGGAGGACCATCAGATAGAGGACAGTCAGCAGCTACTGCCCAGCCAAGAAATGGAGGTGGCTTCTCTAGCTAGGCAGACAGATAGTGATGTGGACAGTGTCGTGGGTGCTGCGAGCGTTCCAGCTCCTGCGCCAGACACTGTTGACGAATCCACGAACATCAGTGACGTACAGCCACAACTCGGTGATGATGATGATGACGATGAAGCCGATCGCACTTGGGAGCCGGGTGATGAAGGGGCTTCATCGTCATCATCAGGAGAAGAGGGGCGCAGGTTGCCCCGGAGTCAGCAGCTGAGGCAGCAAGGTGGTAGCAGTCAGCATGGGGGCACAATTCCAAAGGCTGGAGCCGGCCGGGGCCGGGGCCGGGGTAGAGCACCTGCTGTGCGGCAGTCTACCTTATCGGGAGGTAGTGGAGCAGGGGTTCCTGGAGTTGGCAACAGCAGCAGTGAATCAGTGAGGCCAGGGGGTGGGAAAAGTAGCTACTCGGCAGTGTGGCAGTTTTTCCTGAGGCATCCGCAGGAGGGTAACATGGCCACATGCAAGATATGTAGGCAAAAGGTGAAGCGTGGCCAGGGTCCAAATGTTGGCACCACGGCCCTGCGTCAACATATGATGCGTCACCATAAAACGACCTGGGAGAACCGAGGCTCCCAAGGGGTGGTCCAGTCTGCTTCCTCACCAAGTGAGCTCCCAATTTCTGCCAGCCAAGGCTCCAGCACCTCAGCCGAAGGCAGCTGTGCGTCATACCCATCCTCTGTCGCTCCTGCTCCTCCTCCTCCTCCTCCAAGTCATGCATCCCGCCAGCAATCCATCAGCGAAGCCATGTCCAAGAGACAGCAGTATGCGCCCACTCATCCTACAGCGCAGAAGCTGAATGTGCTCCTGTCCAAGTTGCTGGTGCTGCAGTCGCTCCCTTTTCAGGTGGTGGAATCTGCACCTTTCAGAGAACTGATGGCTTGTGCCGAGCCGAGGTGGAGAGTCCCAAGCCGTCATTTCTTTGCCAAGAAGGCAGTACCAGCGCTGCACACTTTTGTTGAACAGAAGGTGGGCCAGTCCTTGAGCCTGTCGGTGTGTAGCAAAATACATGGCAGCGCCGACATCTGGAGCTGTAACTACGGTCAGGGGCAGTACATGTCGTTTACGGCCCACTGGGTGAATGTGGTCCCTTTGCAGCAGCAACTTGGACAGGTCACGCCGCTTCGGCCTCCACGCTCTCTGCCCATTGGGCCTGTGACACCGTGCGACTCGGCCTCCTCATCCTCCGCCATCTCCTCACCCTCCACTGTAGGCTCAAGTCTCAGTGCCCCTCCAGTCTACCATGTGTGCAGGGCACGGAGGTGTCACGCAGTGCTTCACATGGTTTGTCTTGGCGAACGGAGTCACACAGGGGAGGAACTGCTTAAATGTATTCATCAGGAAATCCAAACATGGCTTACTCCGAGAAAACTTAAAATGGGAATCATGGTTACCGACAATGGGAAGAACATTTTGTCTGCGCTGCGCCAAGGAAGCCTGAGCCATGCCCCCTGCATGGCTCACGTCTTCAATCTGGTTGTCAAGCGGTTTCTGAAGTGTTCCCCCCATCTGCAGGACATCCTAACAACTTCAAGGAAACTTTGCATGCACTTCAGCCACTCCTACACCGCCAAACACACCCTTCTTGAGCTACAGCGTCAGAATGGTATCCCCCAACATAGTCTGATTTGCGATGTTTCCACCCGTTGGAATTCCACCCTTCACATGTTGGACCGATTATATGAACAGAGAAAAGCGATCACGGATTTCCTGATGATCCAAGCAGATAGGGGGACTCCCCTGCGTAACTTCAATGTCAACCAGTGGCAGCTCATACGTGACACCTGCCGTTTGCTCAGGCCCTTTGAGGAAGCCACTTTATTTGTCAGTCGGCAGGATTACGGGATGAACGACGTGATTCCACTGCTTCATGTACTACAGCACATGTTGGAAACCATGGCTGGTCAGGGCACTGGAGACATGGCGTTTACATCTTACGGCCACATGAACCCCGTTGGAGCTGAACTGGAGGAGGAGGAGGAAGAGGAGGAGGAGGAGGAGTTGCCCAGCGAAACACAGTTTAGGCTTGGCGAAATGGCTGGTTTATCTAGTCAGCGGACAGGAGAGGAGGAGCAGGAGCAGCCAGAGGAGCTGGAGGTTTTTGAGGAAGGCGAGACAGAGGACCCGGGCACACCGTGGCAGTATGCAGTGGAGATGGAGACAGGTAGTCCATCCGAGTCACTTGCGCAAATGGCACGAAGCATGCTCACGTGCTTGCGTAGTGACCCCAGAATTGTTTCCATCTGTCGGCGGGATGACTTCTGGCTGTCCACCTTATTGGACCCTCGCTTCCGGCACAAAATGGGGGCATTTTTTAAACCCACCGAGAGGGAGGACAAACTCAACTACTACAAAGACATTCTACGTAGGCAGTTGGCCGATGCCTATCTGCGCCATGGTCCATACTCTCGCAGGTCTGACTCGAGGGGACCTCTGCGCTCACCTTCCACTGCCATGGCCGCTGGGGGGGTTGGCAGGAGCAGCAGCAGCAGCTCCATCAGCAGCAGCAGCCTCAGTCTTCAGTCGCTAATGAGTAGCTTTCTACACCCGCATAGTGAGGCTACTCATGAGCAGCAGGAAGACCTGGAGCAGGACCTCAACCAGCAGGTCATGTCATACTTTGACATGACCATGCCAACACACCTTGAGGATCCGCTGGACTTCTGGGCAGCCAAACTTGATTTGTGGCCGCAACTAGCAGAGTTTGCCCTGGAAAAGCTGTCCTGCCCGGCAAGTAGCGTGCCATCTGAGCGGGTGTTTAGTGCGGCGGGGGCCATAGTTACGGCGAGGAGAACTCGTCTGTCAACTAAAAATGTGGAGAGACTCACCTTTGTCAAAATGAATCAGGGATGGATCAGCCAGGATTTCCACCCACCAATGCCTGATGCATGCGACTAGATTCAGCATGGTGCCACGTTTTACACTTTCCAAATGGTGCAAAACATATTTATGTCTTTAGGCCATTTTTTGGGCTCCTGCTGCTGCTGCTGCCAACTTCTGCCAACTCCAGGGTGTGATTCATCCAATTTTTGGGCTCCTGAAGCCAACCCCAGGGTCTCTTTAATGTAATATTTGGGCTCCTGCTGCTGCTACTGTCAACTCCTGCCAACTCCAGGGTGTGATTCATCCAATTTTTGGGCTCCTGAAGCCAACTCCAGTGTATATTTGGGCTCCTGCTGCTGCTGCTGCCAACTTCTGCCAACTCCAGGGTGTGATTCATCCAATTTTTGGGCTCCTGAAGCCAACTCCAGTGTATATTTGGGCTCCTGCTGCTGCCAACTTCTGCCAACTCCAGGGTGTGATTCATCCAATTTTTGGGCTCCTGAAGCCAACTCCAGTGTATATTTGGGCTCCTGCTGCTGCTGCTGCCAACTCCAGGGTGTGATTCATCCAATTTTTGGGCTCCTGAAGCCAACCCCAGGGTCTCTTTAAAGTAATATTTGGGCTCCTGCTGCTGCTGCCAACTCCAGGGTGTGATTCATCCAATTTTTGGGCTCCTGAAGCCAACTCCAGTGTATATTTGGGCTCCTGCTGCTGCTGCTGCTGTCAACTCCTGCCAACTCCAGGGTGTGATTCATCCAATTTTTGGGCTCCTGAAGCCAACTCCAGTGTATATTTGGGCTCCTGCTGCTGCTGCTGCCAACTCCAGGGTGTGATTCATCCAATTTTTGGGCTCCTGAAGCCAACTCCAGTGTATATTTGGGCTCCTGCTGCTGCTGCTGCCAACTCCAGGGTGTGATTCATCCAATTTTTGGGCTCCTGAAGCCAACTCCAGTGTATATTTGGGCTCCTGCTGCTGCTGCTGCCAACTCCAGGGTGTGATTCATCCAATTTTTGGGCTCCTGAAGCCAACTCCAGTGTATATTTGGGCTCCTGCTGCTGCTGCTGCCAACTCCAGGGTGTGATTCATCCAATTTTTGGGCTCCTGAAGCCAACTCCAGTGTATATTTGGGCTCCTGCTGCTGCTGCTGCCAACTCCAGGGTGTGATTCATCCAATTTTTGGGCTCCTGAAGCCAACTCCAGTGTATATTTGGGCTCCTGCTGCTGCTGCTGCCAACTTCTGCCAACTCCAGGGTGTGATTCATCCAATTGTTGGGCTCCTGAAGCCAACCCCAGGGTCTCTTTAAAGTAATGTTTGGCTCCTGCTGCTGCTGCTGCCAACTTCTGCCAACTCCAGGGTGTGATTCATTCAATTTTTGGGCTCCTGAAGCCAACTCCAGTGTATATTTGGGCTCCTGCTGCTGCTACTGTCAACTCCTGCCAACTCCAGGGTGTGATTCATCCAATTTTTGGGCTCCTGAAGCCAACTCCAGTGTATATTTGGGCTCCTGCTGCTGCCAACTTCTGCCAACTCCAGGGTGTGATTCATCCAATTTTTGGGCTCCTGAAGCCAACTCCAGTGTATATTTGGGCTCCTGCTGCTGCTGCTGCCAACTCCAGGGTGTGATTCATCCAATTTTTGGGCTCCTGAAGCCAACTCCAGTGTATATTTGGGCTCCTGCTGCTGCTGCTGCCAACTCCAGGGTGTGATTCATCCAATTTTTGGGCTCCTGAAGCCAACTCCAGTGTATATTTGGGCTCCTGCTGCTGCTGCTGCCAACTTCTGCCAACTCCAGGGTGTGATTCATCCAATTTTTGGGCTCCTGAAGCCAACTCCAGTGTATATTTGGGCTCCTGCTGCTGCTGCTGCCAACTCCAGGGTGTGATTCATCCAATTTTTGGGCTCCTGAAGCCAACTCCAGTGTATATTTGGGCTCCTGCTGCTGCTGCTGTCAACTCCTGCCAACTCCAGGGTGTGATTCATCCAATTGTTGGGCTCCTGAAGCCAACCCCAGGGTCTCTTTAAAGTAATGTTTGGGCTCCTGCTGCTGCTGCTGCCAACTTCTGCCAACTCCAGGGTGTGATTCATCCAATTTTTGGGCTCCTGAAGCCAACTCCAGTGTATATTTGGGCTCCTGCTGCTGCTGCCAACTCCAGGGTGTGATTCATCCAATTTTTGGGCTCCTGAAGCCAACTCCAGTGTACATTTGGGCTCCTGCTGCTGCTGCTGCCAACTTCTGCCAACTCCAGGGTGTGATTCATCCAATTTTTGGGCTCCTGAAGCCAACTCCAGTGTATATTTGGGCATCTGCTGCTGCTGCTGCCAACTCCAGGGTGTGATTCATCCAATTTTTGGGCTCCTGAAGCCAACTCCAGTGTATATTTGGGCTCCTGCTGCTGCTGCTGTCAACTCCTGCCAACTCCAGGGTGTGATTCATCCAATTGTTGGGCTCCTGAAGCCAACCCCAGGGTCTCTTTAAAGTAATGTTTGGGCTCCTGCTGCTGCTGCTGCCAACTTCTGCCAACTCCAGGGTGTGATTCATCCAATTTTTGGGCTCCTGAAGCCAACTCCAGTGTATATTTGGGCTCCTGCTGCTGCTACTGTCAACTCCTGCCAACTCCAGGGTGTGATTCATCCAATTTTTGGGCTCCTGAAGCCAACTCCAGTGTATATTTGGGCTCCTGCTGCTGCTGCTGCCAACTTCTGCCAACTCCAGGGTGTGATTCATCCAATTTTTGGGCTCCTGAAGCCAACTCCAGTGTATATTTGGGCTCCTGCTGCTGCTGCTGCCAACTTCTGCCAACTCCAGGGTGTGATTCAATCCAATTTTTGGGCTCCTGAAGCCAACTCCAGTGTATATTTGGGCTCCTGCTGCTGCTGCTGCCAACTTCTGCCAACTCCAGGGTGTGATTCATCCAATTTTTGGGCTCCTGAAGCCAACTCCAGTGTATATTTGGGCTCCTGCTGCTGCTGCTGCCAACTCCAGGGTGTGATTCATCCAATTTTTGGGCTCCTGAAGCCAACTCCAGTGTATATTTGGGCTCCTGCTGCTGCTGCTGCCAACTCCAGGGTGTGATTCATCCAATTTTTGGGCTCCTGAAGCCAACTCCAGTGTATATTTGGGCTCCTGCTGCTGCTGCTGCCAACTTCTGCCAACTCCAGGGTGTGATTCATCCAATTTTTGGGCTCCTGAAGCCAACTCCAGTGTATATTTGGGCTCCTGCTGCTGCTGCTGCTGTCAACTCCTGCCAACTCCAGGGTGTGATTCATCCAATTTTTGGGCTCCTGAAGCCAACTCCAGTGTATATTTGGGCTCCTGCTGCTGCTGCTGCCAACTCCAGGGTGTGATTCATCCAATTTTTGGGCTCCTGAAGCCAACCCCAGGGTCTCTTTAAAGTAATATTTGGGCTCCTGCTGCTGCTGCCAACTCCAGGGTGTGATTCATCCAATTTTTGGGCTCCTGAGGCCAACCCCAGGGTCTCTTTAAAGTAATATTTGGGCTCCTGCTGCTGCTGCTGCTGTCAACTCCTGCCAACTCCAGGGTGTGATTCATCCAATTTTTGGGCTCCTGCTGCTGCCAACTCCAGTGTCTCTTTAAAGCAATGTTTGGGCTCCTTCTGCCCCTCATAGTGATGCCACTTCAACTCTCTGCAATTGTGCCGCTCTGCGATTCTATTAGCGATGCCTCTGATCTGCATGTGATATTTCTTCAAAGTATTATTTAACTAACCCAGCACGCATCCTGTGCGTGTTACAGCAAGGCTGAATGGTTTACAACCCTATTGAGGCTCTAGGAGGCTCAGAAATAGCCGTTTTTAATAGCGATCCGTCGCGAATTTATTCGGGTCGAAACGATTTTTGTCGGAAAATTCGGCGAATCAGTCGAATCGAATTTTTCAAAAGTTCGCTCATCTCTACTTATTGCATTAAAACCTATATTTAACGTGAGCGATCTTTTTGCCTTAGCCAAGAATCTGTGTGTTCGTAGGCTTTGGGCCTGGTAGTCCTGCTAGGAGGGCAAACGGACGAGATTTTGGGAAAGTGGGCTGTGTGTCCGGAGGTCCCTGATTGATAGTTGGATCACATGACCCGCGGTTCCCTGACAATCTTTTTTTAGGTTATTAAAATTCATTTTCATGGCTTCATGGATATTTGCATGCTATGCTTATGATTTCAAGGGTGATAGGGAATGCATTAGCACTCTGCTTAATAAATATTTAGGGAGTGGTGGTCCACATACATACTGAATTATCAAGTTTGATGCTTTCAGCTGCATTGCATTGTTTTTTTAAACCATTTCCAGTTCCCTGTTTTATAGGATTTTATGGCTCCAAATATCTTTTGTTTGTTGAACGTGACTCCCGACTATCCTTCAGTAGTAAATGTGGTTCCTATGTTAAGAAAGGTTGCTGACACCTGTTCTGCAGAGGATTTTCGAACAAGTTTTTGGATTCTAGGAAGCTTCATTTGACGAAACCATTTTGAGTATTGTGTCAAGCTGTGATGACCTCACTTGATAGGACAGATTTAAGGCCTTATGTATGATGTGCACCATTTAGCATCTTTCTTGTTATAGATCAATTTTTTGTCTTATCTGGCGCTGTGCTGTGGACTACAATGGCACTAGCAGTCGCTGTACAGGCTGCTAACTAATTTGCTTTGATTGTTGCATTAGATATTGTACGGCCTATGTCAGCACCTGTTGGCTCCAACTGCCGATTATGCCAGTGTCAGTGAGCGCCACTTTGTACCAGCATTTTGCCAGCGCTCAAGAGCATATTTATGATTCTTTTCCTCCTTGAAAACTTTACTGCAGTACTTTTCTGGTGCTGAACAAGAACTTACTGCTGGAAACAAAGTGGGCATACTTTATAGTGTGTTCTGCCTTGTTGGTGTCCTAATTACATATTGTTAAGCAAAAGAAGCCATAAAAATCTATTTCAGGCATTTGGTGACATCTAGGTCCTGCATTTCTATTATTGACAAGCCACAATGCAAGTTCTGTACAAATAAATGTGTGTAATATTAATTATAAGCATTAAACACTACAATCCAGTTCTGCCCATTGTGCTCTATGGGATCCTGACCTACAGTGTCAGGTTTCATCTGTACACTAATAGCCTTATTTAAGAAGCATCAGCTGTTGCCCTCCACAGAGATCCCATAATAAACATTATGAAACACATTTTTTTGTACAAAACTTGCATTGGGACTTGCAACGCAGGACCTGGATGGGTATAGTGTTTTTTTTTTTGTTTTGGGTTATTAAAATAGATTTTAATGGCTTATTTTGCTTAACAATGTGTAATTTGGACATCAACAACTAAAAACGCAGCAGAAACGCACTGTAAAGTTTGTCCCTTTTGTCTCCTGCAGTGATTTCTTGTAACTGTAATGATGAAACTCTGACGAGCGCAAAAAAAAGATTCATGGAGGAAAAAAATCATAAATATGCGAATGATCGCCAGAAAAACGGCATTACAAAGTGGCACTCACTGACGCTGGGATAATCTGCCGGCGGGTCCAACAGGTGCTGACATAAGCCGGCCAATAACTAAGGGCAACAATCAAAGCTAACTAGTTAGTGTTCAGCTCAGTGACTGCTATCGTCAATGTAAGGCACACCACAGTGCCAGATAAGATGGGAATGCCTCCGAAGAAGCTGGCTCTATAGTCACAAAAATGATTCTAAAAGGCGCACATCATAAATAAGGCCCAACATCTGTACACCAAGGAAAGAACTGAGTTCTGCACACAGGACAATGCTGCAGGGCATGCTTAAGTTTGTGTGACCTCCCTCATCTCAGCAGTGGCCATAGCAGCAGCCTTTTGTGTGTAAGGTTCTGTGAGCTCCCTCACCTCAACCTTTTGTGTGTCCATCTTGTAGATCTTGGTGTAAAAACCTGGGGCCTTATTCATGAAGGGATAGCATCAGGTAGTGCCTTGTAAACGACAGGTAGCGGCAGGTGAACGCTGGACATGGCACGCAATTACACATTTATCATGCGGATTCTGTTGAGCTTCTGGGATAACACCATGTAGCTTCCGATTCATCATTATCCCAGCCTCAGCGTACAGCGCCGGCAGATACAGCACCGGCCATCCTTGCAGAGCGCCACGTCTTACCTGTTGCTACCTGTCGCTCTCCCATACATTTCAATGGACGTTCTTTACTTCTCTTTAAACAGGGTGTTTTTATTATTTTTTTTTTTTTCTCAAATAATGTTGGGATCTTTCCTGACCTTGAAAAAGCCATTTTTTCAATTTTTAAATATTTATGCAGAATTGACATTACATGTCTGGCATTAATGTGTACATGTCACAATGTTATTACAATGTAATTCCATATGTTTTCGCTTTGTTACTGGTGGATACATGTTAAAAAACAGCCTTTAATCACAGGCGCTGGCCTGCAGCGAAGCATTTTTCAGCGCTGGCGGTGTGTAAGGCTGTTTTTTTGATGAAT
Source organism: Gastrophryne carolinensis (assembly GCA_027917425.1). Lineage (NCBI taxonomy): Eukaryota > Metazoa > Chordata > Amphibia > Anura > Microhylidae > Gastrophryne > Gastrophryne carolinensis. The sequence goes on along the minus strand of CM051235.1, from coordinate 41,036,200 downwards.
ATGGTGTGAGTCTGTCGCAATAACCAGACGCTACCATTCGCTCCCATACAGCGCTGTACTGCTCATATAGCGACTCCCCACAATGTATTCATCAATGCTGCACAGCGACTGAGACGCTCTGAACTAGCGAACCACGGCCGAGCACAGCGACTGCTAGCGGGCGCTCTGAAATCCGCTGTGCAGACGCTCATCTGTCGCTACCTACCGCTAGTAATGAATCAGCCTGTTGGTTTACAGTTGCCAATAGCAACAGATTTAGGTAGCCAAAACACACATTTTCTAACATAGCAAAACAATAAAAAAATACTAGATCTCACCTTGAGAACATAATTTTGGTACAAAAAATATATACTAAAAAAATATATAATACCCCAAAAAGTCCCCTATTCATGTCACCCTGTATATAATTTTATCACTCATGTCTGAGCCCATGTTAGTCATAAGAAATAGACAAAAATGACAAAAGATCTGATGGAAAAACAAATAAGGAGACACTGGAGAAAGTTTATACCTATAGCTTAATAGGAAGAAGAGAATACAAAAAAATAATGTCCTGTAGGTCACCCTGCAAATGTTATCTCCATCTCTCAAGTCCTAGCACCAAGCACAGATATCTTTCTTACCTGTAACCTGATGAGACAATTGTGAATGATGAAATGCCTGTACGTGTCAAGGTACAGAGCTTATGTGGTTTATGAGTCAGAGGGTGCGTATCTACAGAGCCGGCCCTCTTGCAAAATGATGCACCGCAGGACCAAGGACAATACAAGAGGAAAAACAAACCTCATAATCATACATAATAGCACTTGATTAAGTACACATGACTCATGTCTGGAAAACAAATCACAGACACTTAAAACGGAATAAAACCCAGCACAGTTGTGTTAAACCCCCAACTTCACCCTCCATCCTTTCTTCGACCAAATGGAACAAAACCCGGGATAGTCAAATTCCTGTGCTTTGTGCAGCTTCAATGCTTAGAGGGAAAATATAATGTATTACCATATATTATATTACATGGGTCCTCAACCTTTATGTCTGCATTTATCCTGGGGAAAATTATTCTGTGGGGGTTATTCATCAAGGGATAGCGCCAGGTAGCGCCTCGTAGCGGCAGGAAGAATCTGGTGAACGCTGGGCGCTGTAGGCAAAACCAAATTTATGAAAGCGAATCTGGTGAGCACCTCTAACAGCTCCATGTAGTGTCTGATTCATCATTACAGGCAGCTCAGCGTATAGCGCCGGCGCTCTAGCTTTCGGAGCGGCAGGTATTATCTGTCACTACCTGTCGCTCTCCCATACATTTCAATGGACGTTCCTTTTCTTCTGTTTAAACAGGGTTTTTTTTTTTTGTTTTTTTTTTTCTCTCAAATAGTTGTGTCACCTCTCCTGGCCTAGAAAAAGTCATTTTTGAAAATGTTTTCGATTTTTTTGATTTTTATGCAGAATTGTCATTACAGGTCTGGCACTAAAGTGTTTTGTCACAATGTTACAACAATGTAATTCCATGTGTTTTAGCTTTGTTACTGGTGGATATGTGTTCAAAAACAAGCTTTAATCAAACAGCGTCTGGCGCACTATGCTATAGCGACCAGATTTAGAGCACTGGCGCTGTGTGGTGTGGGTCACTGAGAGTTGGTCGCACTGAGCTGCCGCTATCTTTCTCTGCAGCGCTTTACTGGTGTTAGAGCGGCCAACATACATCACATTCATCAATGCAGGCCAGGTTACTAGATCGACCGAGACGCTCAGCACCCGATGCCCGCACACCAGCGTCTACTAGCGGTCGGTCTACTAGCGGTCGGTCTAAGCGCCGCTTCACAGACGCTCATCTGCTGATACCTGGCATTAGTAATAAATAAGCCTCTATGTCTATAACTATACATTTGAATAGTCCTGGTTGATTTTATTTCCAGTTTGTTATTAACCAGCCCTTTAAAAGTGCCCAGAATGCCAATTTGGCTCTCAGTGAAAATAAGTTTGACACCCCTGGTGTAAATGAAACTGAAATTTGGCGGAGGGGCCCAGCCATCACTTTATAGGTTATTAGGGAGTCCCAGAGACAATATAGGCTGCTTCCAGTCTGCCTTCCAAAAACCTATGGTGACAGCTAGGTCCCAAGTTTGGGTTGTGCCCCAAGGTAAACCAGCCTCATTTGCCGGGCTAGCTGCACCCCCTTTTCACTGCTGGCTCCCATTGGGCCCCATACTGGAGTCTTGGCTTTCCTGCCCCAATCGCTGCCCTTGTTTATTGTATTTAGAAATTAGCAAATTTCTTACAAATCTGACTCCGAAGATCCACAAAATTTTCCCAAGAAATACAGTTTGTTCCATATTAACTTTTTTCAAAACTAATGATTAACTTTAGGGGTCTTCCCTTGGCTCCAGTGGAGGAGGTGGTGAATCCATTGTCCTCTTTATCCAGTGAGCCGGTCTCTCTTCTTTCTCATTCTCCGGTGTCCAGGTCCAATTCAGCTAATTAGTTGCCAGGCTGCTGCCAATTTACACAGGAGACAGGGGTCTCCCTTCTTTAGCCCACAACCCACTATGGGGGTAATGACGGGGCATGTGCAAAACAGGTTAAAGTGGACCCAAACCCATCTAGGCTGGCCCTGGAGATTTAAAAACTCTTGTGCCTGGCCGATTCCCTCTCCTAGTTTGGAATACCCCAGTGTGTGAAACCATGGTGTGAAACCATGGCAATGGCTGAAAATGATTCACCTAGCCTTCGATCTCACAGTAAATGGCCAGTGCGGGCATGTTCTCAGCTAGTTTTGTCAAGAAAGGGACAAACATGTGACATTCCCCCTTCCCAATCCCCATAGACAATTTGGCATTCCCCCTTTCATTCCTATAAGCAGTGTGGCACTCCCCACTCCCACTCCAATAGGCAGTGTGGCATCTCCCCCTCCCATTCCTATTGGCAGTGTGTCATCCCCCCCATTCCCATAGGCAGTGAGGCATTCTCCCCCCTCCTATTTCCCATAGGCAGTGTAGCACTCCCCCTTCCATTCCCATAGGCAATATGGCATTACTCCCTCCCATTCCTATAGGCAGTGTGATGTCCCCCCTCCCATTCCCCATAGGCAGTGTGGCACTCCCCTTCCCATTCCCATAGACAGTGTGGCATCCTCCCTCCCATTCCCATAGGCAGTGTGACACTTCCCCCTCTCATTCCCATAGATAGTGTAGCATTTCCCACTTCATTCCCATAGGCAATGGGGCACTATCCCCCTCATTCCCATAGGCAGTGTGACATTCCCCTGATCCCATTCTCTATAGGCAGTGTGGCAGAGTACATTGCAGCAGCACAGGCAAGCCAAGCAGTTATATGGCTGAGACAACTGTTAACAGACGTGTATCAACCACAGTTGGAACCATCTAGAATCTTTGAGGACAATCAAGGATGCCCTGTACTTGTGGAAATGAAAAGGGTTAGCTCGAGAACCAAGCGCATTGATTTGAAGTTCCACTTACTGAGCGATCTTCTAGAGCAGGGGTACTCAAATGGCGGACCGCGGTCCGAATCCGGACCGCAGACGCCATTTGTCCGGACCGCTGCCCAGGGCTGGTGTAGTGTCCCTGGAGCCGTTTCACAGATTGATATTTCTTCCGGCCGCGCTTCCAGCAGAGCTCTCACTGAGCTGTGCGCTGTCTTTTAGTGCCCCCCACAGGAACACACAAATATAGTTTTAGTTCCTGCCACCTGTCTCTCTGCTACCTCATCGTGCACTGGCAGCGCCGCAGGGGGAGGATGGCTGGAGAGGAGATAACAGAGGAAAGCGGAGGGGAGCCGGGAGGCGCGGGAACAAAGCCTGTCATGCTTTGCTGCACACAGGCTGCAGACAGGCGACGGAGCACAGAAGCGGCCAGTGTGCTGACATCAATGACTCATCATTAGCATCAGGCAGCGTCAGGAGGAGCAATGCTGGACGACAGGATCGCACAAAGTGTAAGTTAGGGATACAGTTATTCTGATAGGGTCATTTATTTAATGCTCCCTCCTAGCCCCCCCAAGTGCTTCACCTTTAAAGTGGATCTAAAGTCTCATAAGACTCATGGTCTGCCTGTTTATTTCCCACAGGGCCAGAGTAAGGAGGCATAACTAAGCAGACTAAGAGTCTTTTAAAACGTTTGCTCCACCTTCAATAGAAAAGTCAGCCTCCCAGGAAGGCATAATTCCTCATCCCTGGGGCATCCCAAATCAGGACCTAGGCCTGTCTCTGAGACTCTGTGCATCCCCAGGGATCCCCAATTGATCCCACGGCAGGTGTGCAGGCCACAGTTGCAACCCCAGCTGAGAGGCATACTGCGTCAGCCAGCTACTGACCTGCACCCCCACCTACCCCCTCCTTCCCAGCCACTGATCTGCCCCCTCACCTACCCCCTCCTTCCCAGCCACTGACCTGCACCCCCACCTACCCCCTCCTTCCCAGCCACTGATCTGCCCCCTCACCTACCCCCTCCTTCCCAGCCACTGACCTGCACCCCCACCTACCCCCTCCTTCCCAGCCACTGATCTGCCCCCTCACCTACCCCCTCCTTCCCAGCCACTGACCTGCACCCCCACCTACCCCCTCCTTCCCAGCCACTGACCTGCACCCCCACCTACCTCCTCCTTCCCAGCCACTGACCTGCACCCCCACCTACCCCCTCCTTCCCAGCCACTGACCTGCACCCTCACCTACCTCCTCCTTCCCAGCCACTGACCTGCACCCTCACCTACCTCCTCCTTCCCAGCCACTGACCTGCACCCTCACCTACCTCCTCCTTCCCAGCTACTGACCTGCACCCCACCTACCCCCTCCTTCCCAGCCACTGACCTGCACCCCCACCTACCTCCTCCTTCCCAGCCACTGACCTGCACCCCCACCTACCCCCTCCTTCCCAGCTACTGACCTGCACCCCACCTACCCCCTCCTTCCCAGCCACTGACCTGCACCCTCACCTACCTCCTCCTTCCCAGCCACTGACCTGCACCCTCACCTACCTCCTCCTTCCCAGCCACTGACCTGCACCCCCACCTACCCCCTCCTTCCCAGCTACTGACCTGCACCCCACCTACCCCCTCCTTCCCAGCCACTGACCTGCACCCTCACCTACCTCCTCCTTCCCAGCCACTGACCTGCACCCTCACCTACCTCCTCCTTCCCAGCCACTGACCTGCACCCCCACACCTACCCCCTCCTTCCCAGCTACTGACCTGCACCCCACCTACCCCCCTTCTTCCCAGCCACTGACCTGAACCCCCACCTACCCCCTCCTTCCCAGTCACTGACCTGCACCCCACCTACCCCCTCCTTCCCAGCCACTGACCTGCACCCCTTACCTTATCCCGCTCCCAGCCACTCACATGCACCCTCATGCTTTGCTGCACACAGGCTATAGATAGATGATGGAGCATGAAAGCAGCCAGTGTGTGGACCTGTTGATTGCAATTCATTATTGCCAGACACCTAACCCTCACCCCAGCTGCTGGACCTGTACCCTAACCCCAGCTCCTGGACCTGTACCCTTCACCTAACCCTCACCCCAGCTCCTTGACCTGTACCCTTCACCTAACTTTCTCCCCAGCTGCTAACTTGCACCCCTCACCTAACCCTTCTACACATCCACTGACCCTCACCTACCCCCCAGCAGCTGATCTGCACCCTCCCCTAACCCTTCTCCCAGCCCGTGACATGCACTCTTACTTACCCCCCCCCCCCCCCCCCCCAGGGTTTGCTGTCGGTGTGCAGGTCGGACCTTCATCCCACGGCAGACCCTGGTAAGTGGACCTCCACTGAAAGTAGTTGAGTACCCCTGTTCTAGAGCATGGACTTCTTGAGCTACTTCATTGTCCTACTGAGGATATGAGCAGGTATACTTACCAAGCCCCTGACCTATGAAAAACACTTACAAAAAATATGAGTTTAACAAACTTAAATAAATAAAATAATACTAAATTTGAGTGAATAGTATCTATGTGACTATATTACTCTTTTTTGGGGGGAAGGGACAGTTCTGTGATCTCTGTAGTCATATCTTTTCATTCCTGTTATATTGCTGAAACATAATAATGGAAGGACAAGGTAGTTATCTAAAACCAAAAGAGATGCAATGCCGCAGCCAGGGCCATTTTTTGGGGTAAGCGAGCTGAGCACTCGCACAAAATATGTGGCACCATCTAAGTTAAGTGTGCTACTTTTTTTTGGACATTAGTGTAGTGGCTTTACACCTTCAGGCAGCGCTGTCCATGCTTCTGCTTGTCTAAGGGCAGCTATCTCGCTTGTGGTCATCTAGAAGTCTGTGTTCCGCGTCTGGCCCAAACTCGGAAAAGTTGGTTGATGGGCATCAACCTGCTTCACCTAAGGGTGCACTCACCACAGCCAGTGATCTTCAGCGGCGGCAGTGGAGCAGCAGCTCCGTTTGAATTTGGCCCCAGCCATGGCTACAGAAAGATGGTTGCCGGCTCCCATGAGTGAAGACACTTCTACTGCCAGCACTGCCAGCTGGCACTAGAAGTGTCCTCATTCATGTGAGCCGGCAGCCATATTTGTGTAGCCCCAGCTGGCGCCAAATTCAAATGACGCTACCTCTCTGCCGCCACCGCTGAGAGGAAGAGGATCGCAAGTTGAGGTGAGTTAAATCAGCACGCTTACTGCTGCACACTCCGCAACCCCCCACCCCCACCTCAAGCATCCCCATTGATTTGGAGAAAGAGAATCGTGGGCTGAGGTGAATTACAGCAGCACATTTACTACTGCACAGTTTGCGCTCCCCCCCCCCCACACTGCCACAGCCACCTCTCAAAGTTCAGGTCCCCGAACCAATAGACCAATGCAGTGATGAAATTCACTAGTTGTCTCAATAACAGCACTAGATCTGCACAGCTACTGGATTTGGTATATAAAAGGGTTGATTCAGAGCCCCTTTCTCACCATTTTTTTGGCGTGAAAATTTCAGTTCTCGTCCATTTTCCCCCCTCATCTAATTCAGCAGAGCCCTTTTTTTCTGCGAACATTTTTGTGTTAAATGTTTTCATTTTTGTTTGACTTTTTGTTTGGTGGCAAGACTTCCAAGAAAACGGTGAGAAAGGGGCTCTGAATCAACTCTGTAGATGTATGTGGTCCAATGAGTGTTCAAACCCCTGGAAAGAAGATATATTTTGTCACTTTCATCGATGATTTTTCCAGATACACAGTTGTCTACCTGCTGCACAGCACGGATGAAGTATCACAGAAACTTGAAGAATATTTTGTTGTAGTGTTAAACAAACTTGGAATGCTAAAATCACTGTGTGCAGATAATTGGACTAAATATACAAGTAGCAGGGTGCAAGCCAATTTGAAAAAGAAAGGAATTGTGTTTCAGACAACTGTTCCATACAACCTAGAACAAAATGATGTTGCAGAGAAAGCTGCCTCCTATGTGAAGGTGCAAGACGCATGCTGTTTGATGCAAATCTACCTACAACAATTCGGGGAGAAGCCACCATGACAGTGTGCTATCTTCATAACAGACTGCCAGGTAGAGCTACAAACACAACTCCATATGAGCTATGGAACTGCAAGAAGCCTGGCCTGAAGCACCTCAGAATATTGAGAAACAAAACATGTGTGCATTTTCCCAGAGAAAAATGTTCCAAGTGGGAATCTCATGCAAAAGAAGGGGTCCTGGTTGGCTATGGTGAAACTCAAAAGGCATACAGAATCCTGTACCCAGAGTCCAACACAATAACAATCAGCAAAGATGTAGTGATTGATCACTCAGTCTGGATAAGCTCTGAAACCACTAAGGGTATACAGAAGAACCAAGTCAGCCTCCAGTCGGAAGATCAGAGAGGCCAAACAAAGGAATCCCAGCTAAGTGCCTTTATTATATGGTTAGAACACTTCCAGAACCAGAGCCACAGTCTTCGCAGCAGATGTAACAACTGTCTGTCCATGAAAAGCAGAAGTGTATTAAATCCGCAGATGAAGATATAGAATCTCTTCACCAACTCTAGATATAGAAGCTTACTGAGCTAGCACAAGGCAGGAGAGCAATTGGTAATCAATGTAAATGGGTCTTCATGAACTGCAATGGGACTAACAGGATACGTAGTAGTTGAGTGGGGGTGTTGGAATAGTTTTAATAAAACAACTACCCCCCCGGGCTCTTCAGGAGAGGGCCCGACAGGTCCCCTCCCCCTGTTTTCTCCATGGGCGCCACCATCTTTGCCACTAGTGCTACCTGTGGGGGCAGGGCGGGATGATGCCACCCTGCTGATTTAATTCCGCTCCCAGCAGTACAACTGTCAGATGCTGCAATCACTGGTGAAAGGGGTGTAGGGCCCTGAGATCCTCTGATCCCCTGCCTCGCCCCCCTTCAGCAATTATAGCATCTGTCATCAAGATTGGCAAGGGGCACAGGAGCTGGAGGCGAATAAATATTTTTTTTTATTTTTTAATAAAGTCTTTTTTACTATGTGTGTTTTTTTTACTGTTAACCCTTTGTGAACTGGTAAGTGATGCATGAGACCCCTATACTAGTTCACAAGGTTCTGGGTCTGGCAAATTACCTGCAGCTACAGGGTGACTTGCCATTAACCCAGAGCCCCCACCTAACCTGCCTCCCCAAAGCCCAGTGGGGGCAGAAGGACCCAGGGCTATTACGCTGTGCAGGCTTGTAGCCTGCAGGGTTTAGGGCCCACCAAGGCTGGCACCTGTGCCCTGTTCTACAAGCCCCCATAGCTGGTCCCCCGGCTGGTTATACTGGGTAGGGAGGACCTCATTCCATTTTCTTTTTAAGGGATTTTTAAGGGATTTTAAAATTCCACTTACTATCACTTCCAGAAAGATGAGCCCACTGCAGTAAGATGGGTACGCCTAGAAATTTTAACGTGTGTACTTTCAGGGAAAACCTTTAGGAAGTGATCGGGACTAAGACCACGGAATGCATGGGGGAAAACTCTTGGCTTTACGCTATGGGATATAATCCTAAGACCCACAGCACTTTTTTGGATTCATTTGTTGTTACACTGTTTGAACTTTACTTCTCTTGCCATTTTTATGGGATTTATGAATTGGCATTTGCATATTATTTAGTACAGTGAATGCACTTTTGCACTTTATGTATTACTTGCACAAATAGATTTTTGAGATAGAGATTTTTGGTTATGAAATTGTTTATTTTACTGATGTTGGTCAAAACTGGATTGTGGGTTTGGGTGGGATGCCCCATATGTTGATATATTTAAATATTGTGTGTTATATGTAGTTATTGAATTCTTGGAATATTTTTGACTATATGAATTAATTTTGGAGGGAAGGTGCTGCAGTTTATGGTTTGCTTTTAGTGGTCGCTGGAGCCACACTAGAAAAATCGTTGTTTCCTTTCGGGGAATATATGGTTTGTGGGGGGTATTTCAAATGTAAAAGGTTGAAGCACAATGTGCGCACTTTGCAGAGCTGACATTTTCAAGTACAATTACCATTACATGCATGCTTTACTATGGGGTGTTTGGCAACTCTTCCTTGACAGTACCTATGCATGTTGGGTATTGTTCTGTTCAGGGGACCTTGCTTTTTCAGATTTACCTTGTTATTGTTTTTTAAGGAAAATGTGGCTTTGATTCTACTTTTTTATTCTTTTTTTTTAAGGAAACCCTTTGCAACCAAAGAATTCATTGAGGGATTACTTCCAGAAAACTGTGCCCACATCAACAAGCCTGCTACACCTAGAAAGCTTGAGGCGTGTACTTCCAGAGAATATAGTTGGGGGTATTTCAAATGTAAAAGGTTGTTTTCTTTTAAAAACTGCAAGGTATGCAAAGCAGTTGTATTTTATCTGAAAAAGAGCTGTTTCAGTTTGGGGGAGTCTCCTGGGCAGGAAAACAATATATAATTTTCACCTTTGCTATCTCACGACTCTGGATAATACATTATCTACACATTATTTGCATATTTTGCCCTCTATGCACTGTTGTACCTATATGTATATGGGGCGACTTGCCTATGATATCTGTGAATAGTACAACCATAAGGCTTATTTCTGTATATAGTGATACTTAAATTTTCTTGTAAGCTGTGATGCAATGGTTATCCAGACGAGGAACTATTAGCTCCAGCATGCTGCATAGTGTGATGTTACTCGTTTCTGTATCCAAATGCTTTCCATAATAGAGATACTGTGTATCTAAGCCTTGAACTATACAGCCTATTCTCAGAATGTGAGTGAGCGCACACTGTGTTTCATTTTTTTGCTACATTGTCTATTCTGATGTTCTCAGAGCAGCTGCTTTTCTTCATTTCTAAAACCACATAGTTAGCTCACAACAGGAAGAGATTGCTTGAACTAAACCTGTTTATATGTTTGCAACTAGTTAAGTGTGTTAATACCCTTGTGAATATTTTGAGATGATGTATTATTAACCCCTGCGTAATTGGTGTGCGCCTGATATTTCTAAGTTGACGGCAGAAGGAGAGCATACGGTCCATCTAGTCTGCCCTTATGTGTATACTGTATGTTCTCTTTATCTTAGGATAGATGTGTGCTTATCCCAGGCATGTTTAAATTCAGCGACTGTTGATTTTTCAACTACCTCTGCTGGAAGTTTGTTCCAAGCATCTACTACTCTTTCTGTAAAATAATATTTTCTAACATTGCTCCTGATCTTCCACCCGACTAGCTTCAGGTTGTGCCCCCTTGTTCTATCATTAAGTTTCTTTTTAAAAACACTTCCCTCCTGAACCTTATTGAATCCTTTCACATATATAAAGGTCTCAATCATGTCCCCTCTCTCCCTTCTTTCCTCCAGACTGTACAAATTAAGTTCTTTAAGTCTCTCCTGATAAGTTTTAAGTTTAAGAACTTCTACCCTTTTTGTTGCCGCCCTTTGGACACGTTCTATTTGAATAATGTCTTTTTGCAGGTTAGGTCTCCAGAACTGCACACAGTATTCTAGCTGTGGCCTCACCAGGGCTCTATACAGCGGCATCACAACCTCCCTCTTCCTACTGGTGATGCCTCGAGCTATGCAGCCGAGCATCCTGCTTGCTTTTCCCACTGCCTGGCTACACTGTCCACTCATCTTGCAGCTATCAGTAATCAGTACCCCTAAATCTCTCTCCTCCGAGGTCCTGGATAACACAGTGCTACCCATACGGTACTCAGAGCCGGGATTCCTTCTACCCAAGTGCATGATTTTACATTTAGAGACAATAAACTCTAGTTTCCACAGTTTTGACCATCTATCCAGTAAAGCTAAATCATTTTCCATGTTGCAGACACCTCCAGGAATATCCACCCTATTACTAACCTTTGTATCATCAGCAAACAGACAAACTTTTCCTACCAAGCCTTCTCCTATGTCACTTACAAATATATTAAAAAGAATAGGACCCAGGACATCTATGAGTTCTTTATATGGTACAGTAACACTTTAGTGACATTGTCAAAGAAATCAATAAGATTGGTCTGACATGATCGGCCCTCAGTAAAGCCGTGCTGTTTTGGGTCCAACAGGTCATTCATTTTTAGATGGGAAATTATCTGTTTTTTTAAGAGTGTTTCCATTAATTTGACCACTATAGATGTTAAACTAACTGGCCTGTAATTACTGGCTTCTTCTCTATTCCCCTTCTTATGGATTGGTACAGCATTGGCCATTCTCCAATCATCCTCACCAGTTGAATTTGGTTTATAGGACATGAAGAATTATCCTATTGGGCAGCACCCCACATGCAAATTAGCATTTACTTGATACTAAGGACATGGTGAAAGGGTGCCACTAATTACTTATTAGTAGAATGGGTGCACAGAGAAGGAAGACCATACCTGTGTATGTGCACCGTAGCAAAATTGCCAAGTTGGGTAATGAGTGTCAGACTCAGAAATGGCAGCCCTAGAGGATACTGCTCTCCCTAACAGCTGGGAGCACAGCCCAGCTAGTGAGCGGGTGGTTGGGACTATCAGTTCCATTTGGTTGAGGCGTTCTTGGTGAGTCCGCCTTATAATAGAATCCCCTGTTACCACTAACTATCTAGTCCTACAGTGCAATAATGTGAATAGAATAAATTCTAATAATAGAATACTAGGTTAAAAATAATAAAGGAACTAATAAGTCATATTACCTACATCAAAGCAGGCCGACCAAGCATTGACACGTTGCATGGTAGTATATCTCACCACTTCATCAGGCATTCTGATTTGATTATTTAAAATTTGCCCCTTGACATATATAGTAGTAGTTTGGCTAAACGTGTATTTAGACCAAAATTGCACCTTTTGGTCTAAATATATGTTTTAATGGCAGAAAATCCAAGGAAATACCAAAAATGCACTTAGTTATTTAAACATTTTTTTGCTAGAAGAGTTATTTCAGACTCTGCAGCCAACAAGGAGTCCTCAGTGCAACACGTAAAAACCTAATAAAACAGGCAACACTTATCTGCTTAAATTGTCCATGAGCCACTAAACAACTATGAGACCCTGTTTCCATATCCTTTTGTTTGCTGTGCTACAAAATGGCTGCCAGGACACAAGATAAAAGTCTGTTGGTGATAGTCCTTATCCGCTCCTCAATGCAGCTATCATCTCTCCCCCCCCACCACTGCCAGGTGCTATGGTTTGATTCAAACCAGCTCAGGTATTTGTGATTAGTCAGTTTCAACCAATAGGTAACGGTAAAAGGTAAAGGTCATGGTTGTACAAAACGTTGTCAGAATTGTTCTTTTCAACAATCCCCATGGCCAGGTATGACAGCCTCATTTTGATTGTATATGATTTTATGCTTTAAAGAGATTAAACATTAATAGAACCATCGCACTAAAGGCAATCACGTACTCTGAAGACTTTCATCAGGTATCTGGCTACCAGCGGAGAACAGACCACGTCACCGCTGGCAGCTAATCGCAGGTCTCAAGTTCGCTGTAGGATAAGGGATAAAGGGAAGTAATTTCAGTTTGCAGGGGGTCAATATTCAGGGGACATCGCATTCAGGATAACATATTTTTTTAAAATGGGTGCACAAATTAAGTTTGATAGACAAATGGCTGTCAAGCAAACTCTATGCTAATTTCAGGATTCATGGGATTTTTGAGCTTTGCTAGGTGAAGAAGGGGGGGGGAGTTGTCACTGTGCTATTTAGGTGCTATTTAGGCTAGAAACCGCCTGGTCACATCCACCGTACAGTAGCCGCACTGGCAAAATCTGTGCAGCAATAGGATCAGAATACACCCAGCCTTTCATTCTAATGTGGAATTTGCTGAGTGCACATTATCATCTTAATTACTTGTTGAAGAAAATTACCTAGACAAATATTTTCTAATGTCACCAAAGCTATTGTATACTTTGTTTTTTACTGCAGGTAATATAATGACATTTACTCTCAGAAGGGCATAACCACAGATTAAAATTACGTGTTCAGCCTTTAACAACCCCATAAACCTAATTTTATTTTAGACGAGCTAGCAGCCTGACCTATTTCAATCACTTCTGTCTCTAAAAGAATAACTCCAACATAAACATGTCTGAATTTAAAGAGCCCATAATAAAGGATTCATCCAATTTCTTCACATTTTTCGATTTGTTTTATTGCAAAAGTAAATGTAAAGGAAGCACACATTAAAACAACATATAAATAATGGCATAATTATAGACATAATATTCAGCTGTGTGCAGTAGTTTCAAGTGATGATTGTATAAGTATAAATACACAGGGATCTGGCTTCTTGGCAGGGGCATACTGTCCACCTGGGAGACCGGGAAAATGTATTTCTGTATGTTAGACTCTGTTCCCCAAAAGTGTATCAGAGAGAAGATCTGAAATGTCATCTATGCTTTCTATGTGTCAATGAAGATGTCATATTGTATGGCTTAGGGGGTTATTCATTAAGGGATAGGGATAGCGGCAGGTAGTGCTTCGTATCGGCCAGCGGCATCTGGTGAACACTGGGCGCTGTACGTAATACCACATTTATGAAGGCGATTCTGGTGAGCGACTCTAACAGCGCCATGTAGCATACGATTCATCATTACAGGCAGCTCTGTGTATAGCCCCGGTGCTCTAGCTTCCAGAGCGCCAGGTATTACCTGTCGCTACCTGTCGCTCTCCCAAACATTTCAATGGACGTTCCTTTTCTTCTGTTTAAACAGGGTTTTTTGTTTTTAATTTTTTTTTCTCTCAAATAATTGTGTGACCTCTCCTGGCCTAGAAAAAGTCATATTTTTTATATTTTTATGCAGAATTGTCATTACAGGTCTGGCACTAAAATATTAATGTCACGATGTTACAACAATGTCATTCCATGTGTTTTCGTTTTGTTACTAGTGGATATGTGTTCAAAATCAGACTCTAATCACACAGCATCTGGCGCTCTAGGCTATAGCGACCAGATCCAGAGCGCCTACGCTGTGTGAGTCTATTTTTTTGTTGAATATGGCGCTGAGAGTCAGTCGCACTGAGCTGGAGCTACCCTTTCTCACGCTGCAATGCTGTACAGGTGTTAGAACGCCCAACATACATCTCATTCATCAATGCCGGCCAGGTTACTACAGCGACTGAGGAGCTCTGTTACAGTGCCCAATAGCCGATCACAGCGTATACTAGCGGTCACTCTAAGCGCTGCTATACAGACGCTCATCTGCTGATGCCTGGCGCTAGTAATAAATCAGCCTCAATGTCAGGCACAACATTCTCCGCAGACACAGCAGTATCATTAAGCCATTTTTGCCTTGGTGTGCTCATACACTGAAAGAATTCCATATTGCATACTGAGTTCTGAGTGCAGGTTGGAGGGCTGACCTCCTTTTTGCTGCACAGTGAGGTTTTCTCCCATGGAACAGCATGGGTTGTGGTTTAGCACAGGTCAGCATTTCACGTGGCCTGTGCACAATCCGTGGTGCAAGAAGGAAATTTCCTCTTTGACACATGATTCAGGACAACACAATTCAGTATGTGCGTGTACCATGCGCCATGAGTGAAATCTTTACAATTTACCTGACAGTTCACTGAATCACTGTATGCGACTTGTAAGAAGCCATACTGCAATTGCCAGCATGGTTTCTATCAATGAAAATGAAATTAAATGAAAATGACAGATGACCTGTTTTTGAAATTTTTTTTAATTACTGATGGGCGAACCTGAACCCCAAAGTTTGTTTTCATACTGAACTTTGCGAGTTGTGGTTTCCAAACCCAAACCTGGACTTCAGCCAGAAATCCGTGTTTGAGTTCAGCATTGGAACCAGGAAAAGCTGGTTGATGGGCTGCTGAGTACCCCCCGCCCCTACACCCACCACCACATTTTGTTTTCTTTACAGTTCCGGTTGCTAATCTGCCTCTAAGGGCCCCTTGATAGGTGACCCACCCCCCCCTCCGCCCGGTTGGACAGGAGTAGGGGCCATAGTCAATTTATTCAGAACCTACTTGTCAAGTAGTTGGTCTGGACATACAAGTACTTACATAAAGGATATTTCAAATGTATATTCAAGGTACCATAAAATGGAAAAGCAGAACTGTGATCACCAATCTGTTATAGAAAAATAAATGTATGTACCCTAAATATATTTTTATAATAAAAATAATTATTATGCTAATAATATGTCAATGGTATCAACATCCGATATTGTAATGCCCGGTAAAACACCTGCCTTCAGGTCAGTCAGCAACCCCCCAATTTCAGCCGCTTCTTCAGCCTATAGCCAAGCCCCCATTTTCTGGGATTCAAGGAGGCCTCAACGGATATGGTTGACCCCAGGACTTACTATAGCGCAAAGGAAGACTGACAGGGCAAAGGTAGATGAACTGAGGGCACAATGAGAGCCCAGACTAGTCAGGGTTATACACACGTTATCAGTCCTTAAAACACCTGGGCGGGGGGGAAGAGCTGATGGATTGTCAAGGGTTAGGCCAAAGGGTCGAAGCTGGGGAGTCAGGTGGTATGCGGTATCTAGAGGGTAGAGAGTAGACAAGCTCGAGGTCAGGCAGGCAGAAGTTGTTATAGGCGGCAGGCAGAGAGTGGTCGGACATAGCAGAGGTCAGTAATGGATTAGCTATAGAAAAACACCGTATGGTGCCAAAGCAGGAAATGCTGCCACATTTCAGGCCTGATTTTAGTTGGCCATCGGCCAATCAGAGATGGAAGCCAGACTGACCTCTGCTATGTTCGACCACTCTCTGTCTGCTGCCTAGACCAACTTCTGCCTGCCTGACCTCGAGCTTGTCTACTCTCTACACTCTGGATACTCCCTTTATTTTTAATGATTTTCTGGATAAAGTCTGTGTTCTGGAACTCAAACTCGCAAACTATGCGGTTCAGGTTTGCCCATCTCTAATTATATAGAAACAAGTAATAAATTAATTGACTGAATAAATAATTGAATACCGGATGCTGATACCACTGACATGTTATTAGCATAATCATTGCTTTTATTATTAGAATATATTTTATGGTACATACATATATTCGCTATACCAGATTGGTGATCACAGTTCCACTTTTCCAATTGTACCCTGATAATACATTTGAAATACCCTTTATGTTAGTACGTGCATGTCCAGACCAACTACATGGGCCTTGTTACGATTCTGAATATCTAGAGCAAGTCCCTCAACGAAGATAATAGAAACATGTTGGGACAGTATTTCTTCCATCTCTAATCGAAATTTACAGTGAATGGACTGCTGAAATTGTGTAAACACTGATTGTATTTCCTTAAACCGGACCTTCAGCATGATTTAATGAAAAGCCCAAAGCCTTCCCCAGCATCTAAAATTAATATATTTTAAATTTTTAGTCATTTATTTAATATTCTTCCCCCCCCCCCCCCCGGGCTGCAACTCTGTTCTGGACTCTAGGATATGGGTGCTGCCATCTTGACTTAGAAGCATCACACATACTGGTGAAAGGAGAGCGGGATAAAGTGCAGGGGTGGGTTATAGCTGTGCTTTGCACAGACAGAGCAGAGCTGGGTCAGGGCAAGGACAGCAATCCCAGAATGCAGAGCGACACAGTCAAAAGACACTTCCTGTTTGCAGGCTGCCTGGTGCTCCATGAGCCGCCATCTTGGATGTTTAAAGGCTCAAAACATGCAGTAGTTGCAGGAAGGCCGATTTTTAATGTGGGCACTCTGTATGTACAGGGTGTGGGAAACATATAAGATAGACTCTTATTCAGGGTGAAGGTCCGCTTTAACAATTATAGAATAAGGAAATGTGAACCCATTTTTGTGCCTGATTAATTGTTCTTATACAGGCTAATTTGCCACATTTTTAATTTTTTTGATAAAACTAATGAAGGAAGTGTAATTAATTTCTGAATACTTTGATTAATTAACTGTGGTGACCAATAGAGAAATGGACATGAATACATCATCCCTGGGTGGTTTGAAACTTAAAAAATTATATATTTGCCCATTCCAGGTCCCACACTATCTCACCTATTTTTATCTTTATTGAATAGTAAGAATAGGGTTAGATCAAGAAAACTTTCTTGCCACTGCAAATATAATTTACCCTTTGAACTCCTTGCTGAATTTCAGTTTAGTCACCCTAAATTTCTTTCTAAATGCCGTTTTCACATCTTTGTTTTTTAAGCTGTAAATTAAAGGGTTTAATATGGGCACAGCAGCTGTATTAAATAGGGATATTAGCTTATTGGACTCTAAGTTGATTAATGAATGGGGTCTCATATACTGGATAGCAAGAGTTGTGTAGAGTAGAATAAATACTGTGAGATGCGAGGAGCAAGTGTAGAAGGCCTTACGTCTTCCGGTGGTGGAGCGAATATTCAGAATGCAGCGTATGATAAAGATGTAAGAAGTCACTGTCAAAAGAAATGGGCAGAAAGCGGCAATGACCACCCCTATTGTCAGAATATACAAATCCAAAAAGGACGTATTGCTGCAAGTCAACTTCATCACCGGTATGATGTCACAGAAAAAGTGGTTGATGGTATTTGACTTATAACAAGTTAGCTTGAACAATTCCAGAAGTATGGGGACACTTTCCAAGGCACCCCAAGCCCAACAGGTCAATGCCAGTAGAGTGCAAATTTGAAAGCTCATTATCATGTTATACCGTAGCGGGTTGCATATGGCTACATAGCGATCGTAGCTCATGGCTGCCAAGATGAGCAACTCACCACATGTTAAGGATAGAAAAATGAATATCTGTATTAAGCAACCTAGAACTGAAATGGTTTTATCTCCTGATATAAAACTTAAGAGGATGTGATGAAGGTTATTGGTAGAGCAACAGATGTCCAAAATGGACAAGTTACTTAGAAAAAAATACATGGGTGTGTGCAGCTGCCGATCCTGACAGACCAGGAGAAGTATGGTCACGTTACCACCGAGGGTAATAAGATAGACAAAGAGAACCAGAATGGACATTGAAATCTGCAACGTGGGCTGGTCTGAGAACCCAGCGATGATGAAATAGGTTGTCACATTCAAACTCATCCGATCCATAAAGGGAAGTCTCAAAAACCCCAAAATGATTTAATATATGGACACACAACACACTTCATGATGTCACAGAAAAGTGGTTGATAGAATTTGAATAAACAAATTAGCTTAAACAATTCTGGAAGACTAGGGACATTTTCCAAGGCATCCCAAGTCCAAAAGGATATAAGGCAGGTTATTGGTAGAATAGCAAATGTCCAAAACATCCATCTATGAAGAAATAGGTATATATCATGCTGTATTATTAGTTATTAGTTATTCATATAGCCAGGGTTCAATACAAACAGAGAAGTTCATTGTGTTTTGGTTGTATTTCTTGAAAGCTGAATATGATTTACATAGGCTAATGCATTGCAAGTAAATCGCTTAAGCTAATAAGTGAGCTGAATTAATCTGAGCAGGAAAACTTTTAAATCTGGGCACTTCCTGATATCACCTCCATGTACAGCAAGCTACACGGGATATTTAGATGCCTTTTGTAGACTCTGCCAAGCGAAATAAACAAGCCGGGAACTCTCTTTTGGGATCTAAACTCCATACTGAGAACTGTAACATAGAAAGAAATATTGATATATTATATTTATATATATAGTGTCAGGCTACGGCTATATATATAGTGTCAGGCTATGGGAACTCTCTTTTGGGATCTAAACTACATACAGAGAACTGTAACAAAGAAAGAAATATTAATATAATATATTTATATATATATAGTGTCAGGCTCTGGCCCCAATTTATATCGTAAACCAGGGGCTCCGAACCTTTAGATAGGGGCTGAGGAGTCAAGATGCAAGTGCAAGAAGATCTTCTTAGGATCCTGATGATCTGCATCCTTGTTCCTGTTCCAGAGAGACCTTTGCTTTTGATCCCCTCTATTCATCACCTGGATTTCCGACTAAGCCTCAATACTACTTGCCTTCGACCCTTGCTTTTGACTTTTGTTTATGATTCTTTGCTGCCAGCCCCCAATCTCTTGCCAAACACTTTTATTGCTTGATGCCTGCCATAACCTTTGGCTTGACTTTTGTGCCTGCCTTGCTCTGGTTCCCCACAGTCAAAACTCAACCCTAAATGTGATAGAGATATCAAGTCACTGGTAGCATATCACAAGGATGGCACCACAGCTGATATAGCTGATTTGCACTATTACAACTCTCTGGCCTATGAGGATTAATGCTACTAGTAGCATATCATGAGGCCAAAGCTTATAGCGCTGAAACTGTTTTTTTCAGCCCTTGGTGTGCAGTTTGCACGAGAAGATGAGGCCTTTAGATTGTTTATCTGATCAAATCAGCCAATCTCACCACATACGTGCCACCTTAATGCTAGGCATTGTCTGATTAGAAGCATGTGAACTGTGGCCACCAGGGACTGATCATTTCTCAGAATACCTGTAATATCGAGCCACCAAAATACAAACTGATTGAACTGTGCCACCTATTGTCACTTCCAGGGATACAGGAATAGGACAGAGTGTTCACTGAGCAGTGGATTAAACAAGGCTATTCGAAAAAAACTGACAAGGTCTTTTAATTCTTAACTTAGAGCCCCTAGAAACTCAGCTATGATTTTAAGATTTATTAAAAAAAAAAACAGGAAAAACTGTGAAATGCAATCAAAAATGAATAATTACAGTAAACAATGTATAAATGGTGCAAATAACCAAATAGCAACAGAAAAATATGGTAAAAAATGAAAGGTAATGCTTAGGAGTTCAGTCTGCGATGGCGGTGAGCCAAGCCCATCCAAATGAAAAAGTTTGATCCCGCAGTAGTGCTTCTTAGATCAGATTTTCCTTGTCTGTCAGATGTCACAAAGAATGTCCCTCGCTCCCATCACTAGCTGTTTTTAAGGCCCATAAGCTGCTATTCTGCAATGAAGGAGGATGGGAGTGCTTTGTGTGACACTCCCATCCAATTATATCATTCATTATGTTAGCTTACAGGAGTGAGGAGCTTGGTGACCATTTTTTGCTGTTGGAATGAATCGTTGTCACTGTTATTTTTATGGACAATGATGGCTTTTAATGAGCAGGTAATAAACTGGTGTCTGGTTTAGTTTTAAACAACCAGATTGGAGGGGGGGGGGTCCAGAGAGAGGTAAATCATGACCTGGTTGTGTCTCTCAAAATACTCTTATTATATATAATTAATTAAACACATATATTTATATTTTTAGGTATAGGGAAAACAAATATCTATTATGTCACACGTGGGACTATGGGGAAGTGAGTCTGTGATTCAAGTAAGTAATGTTATTTTCTTTTTTTTTGCCTGGATATTGATGAAGGCCACAAGGAACAGTGAGTGACCACTAGAAGTAAAACAGGCATAGCACAGCAATAAGTAATTCAAGCTTGGTTATAATAATAATTATTATTATTACAAAAGACCTGTACCTGTGATGGGGCATTTTGACAGGTTAGATACATAATATTTCCAGTAAGGTAATTGGATATTTTTTTAAGCTTGGAAGCAACAGCTCATTATGGGCTATGCAGGAAAAAAACACATTTAGGGTGTTGTTTTCAAACTTAAAAAAAAAAAAAAATTATCTGTAAATATAATACATAGGTGATTTCTTTGGGGGAAATTTTTTTGCACATTTTTGTATGTCAAAGATAAAAATTTTATAAATATGCAATTTATACCCAAAAGCACATCCAAACTTGCATTACCAAATAATTAGCATGAACCCCTAATGTTTAGAGGTGGCAAGACTCCTCACATTCAATGTGCTGATTTCATTTAAGATTGGAGATCCACTACAAAACAGCCTCACCAAATCTTACTTTTGTGAATTGCCACCTGCATTTCGGTGAGCTTTTTAAATTTAACACAGAAAAATAAATAGCAATAAAAATATTTGTTCTAATTTTTGCTAAAAAAAAAAATCCCCTGCACATGTGATGGGGCATTTTACATGTACAATAATTTGTTTAAAAGTTTGGTAACAACAGTAACCTATGGGCTTACTTTTTTCTGCATACCCCATAGGGTGCTGTTGTTTCCATACTATTCTTACCTCATTGGAAAAAATGGTTTTCACCTGTAAAAATGTGTGGGTGATTTTCATTTTAGGAAATTGAGAACAAATATTTTTAGTGCACGTTTTTGTGTGTTAAAATTTACACCCAAATGTGCTCCCATCATGATTTAATGAGAAGGTGTATAGTAAAATTCATAATTGCACAAAATAAATGGGTGTAAATATAATCATCAAGCACACTTGTCATCTGATTATTAGGTTTCGGTCACTCAAAAGAAACCGTGTACTTTACAAGATGAATCTGTTGACTTTTTACGGATCTAACCTTTTTCTCTCCTTGAACATTTTACTGCAATATATATACCTTGAATGAATATCTTGTATAACATCCCAGGAGATTTTTCCATGAGACCAAGAATCCCAGGAGTGTAAAAAGTGATTATATCTAAAGAAAGTGATTATATCTAAAATTCAATTTATTCGCAAACATAGATATGCCTGTCAGGTCAGGGAAACATTTAAGGGTAACACATTTGTAACACAGATGTATTTGTGTAAAGATAATTACAGCAGTGTAGCAATAAAGCAAATAAGATGAACTATTATGTAAGATATTACATATTAAATATAAGTAGGCTAATGTCATGCAAAGCAATAAGGCTATGTTCTCATTCAAGGCTAGAAAACCATAAAGATGGTGTTACATGGTGTTAACACGTTTTGTTTCAAGTCATAAAACATTTTAAAAGGTAAGCATAACTTTTATTAAAATTGTGAAAACCCCGTGCTGTCAAAAGTGCAGCCACATCGAGGGCCTTATTTATCACAGGCTAGCGCCAGGTAGTGTCTGATGAGCGCCAGGTACCGCCAGCTAACGGCGGCAACCGACTCAAGTACGCCCGGCGGCGGTCACAATGACGCATTTATCAAGCTAAATGAGGCTAGCGCCGGCGAGAGCGACGGCTAGCGCGGCATTCATCATGAAGCCGCCTGGAACGAACTGCGCCGCTGCAAATTCCTTCACAGCGCCAGGTATGACCTGTCGCTCCCTGGCGTAGTCCAATGCATTTCAATGGAGCAATCTTTAATTAATCATAATTAATTGGTATTAATTTTTTTTTTTTTTTTTTTTAATGTCAAAAATTCTGAGACCACTTCTGCAATGTTAGGATTTTTTTTAAAGTAAAAAAAAAAAAAAAAAAAATTTGTGCAGAATTGATCTAACAGGTCTGATATTAATGTATTCATATTACAAAATGATTCTAAAACATGTATAATGTTACAATCAAAAAATATGGTTGTTTAGGGGTTAAAAACTAGTTAACACCCATCGCCGCCAGCGCTCTGGGGTTTAAACAAGGAATGGACAGCGACAGCAAATTCGGAGCGTGATTTGTTAATGAATATGAAGCTAGCCGTTCGCTCTGGCCATTCGTTGTCAGGCGCTCACATACAACGCTGAACCTGTGAAACAGCGACCCCTAAGCCCGTATTCAACATTACCGCACACCGACTGAGTCGCTGTCATCAAGCTAACGCCGGCCAAGCACAGCGAATACTGGCTGGCGCAGAAAAAATCACGCTACAGTCGCTCATCTGGCGCTACCTGGCGCTATTAATGAATCGGCCTCCCCGTCTGATCTGAGGGAGCTGCACGTTTGACACAGTTAGCACGGGGTTTTCACGATTTTAACAGTTAAGTTAAAGTTAAGTTTTAGGGTAATTGGTGAGCTGGACAACAAAGCATGCCTAATCTTTTGGGGGCAACCGAGGCCTGTCCTTGATCCCAGGTGCTCCATGGGGGGATTGAGCTGTCTTTTGTATTTATTTTGAAAATTAAAAATTAATATAGCAATACACAGTGGTAGTTTTTCCCACTATGCAACCTACGCAATGGAGTGGAGTCCCCACATGTCAGTGGCCCCCAGAGCCTGTGTTCGCTTTAACCCTTTTTCCTGTTTTAGACATGCTTCACACATCTGGACCAGCTTCTCTTGATGTACTTTGCTTGTCCAGAAAGCAGAGTGCTGCCGTGTCTTCCTGGAGGATGGGAGCTGGTCAGGGGCTGGGGTGCTGGGGAGTGCTGCATGTGGTTTTACTTACAGAGGCCCTCTTGCTCTTGCGTTGCACCGTGTTTCCTAATTGCCCTCCCCCAGGTCTCTAATCCACTGCTACTAAGCCTCTCATCCAGCGCCAAGCTCTGATACCCGCAGGTCTGTCAAGTGGCCTCATCTGCTGAGGCTCTGTGCACTTGAAGACCAGAGCATCCATTTGAAGGTTTTGCTAGTCATCACAGTGTGTGCTGCACCTTCTGGTCCCCCAGTGCATGGAGACAAGGCAGAACAGTTGATTATGCTGTGGGCAGCAGGATCCCTGTGTCACAGGGACATTAAAAAGAGCATCAAAACCTGGGATTTCCACTAGGTTTTCCCAGGTTTTGTTTCTCCTCCCGGGGGCACTCTGATTTGGGATGACTCCTTGGGTGACATCCCCCAATCCCCAAATCGCCCATAAACTCACCTCTCCAGTGATCCCATGGCACATGCATGGGCTGCTAGCCAATGAAAGGCTTGTGCTCTATTTTGCTTTTGCTATGCTACTCTGAGCAGCAAGCAAAATCTGAATAGAGCCTGCACCGCTGGCTGTTCCCCTGCGTACCCACAGCAGCCATTTAGAAATGCTGTTGCAGCAAGAGCAACCAAACAGGGACGCCCCTGCTGAGAATAAGGTTCCATGTAAGAGGGGGTCTGAGAGCTTTCGGAGCTGTAGTCCAGTTCCATGGGGATGTTGCTAAATGGCCCAGGGATGGGATGATTCTATTCACTCAGAATCCCTGACAGTCGACGTGGTCCCATGCCGGTTCAGTCTTCTGGGAGTCCACAGAAACAAAACACACAGTTAAAAGTTGCTTTAGGGAGGATAGGGGCCCCTTTTTATTAGGTGAACCTATTTAACTGATTCAGGACCCTGGCACGACTTGAGGCTTTCTGTAGCACCTTCCCGAGGACTGCACGGGCCCCACCTTACAGGGGTTCTTATTCCTAAGTAGAGTCGGGGGCTAAGGCAGGACATTGATTTGTATATTTTTTTTGTTCTAAAGATGCTCCTTTCCTCACCTTGGTAAGTAGGGTAAAGGGAACTAGGGGATTCTTTTATGGTTTTGGTTTTTGTTTTGCAGATTTACCTTCTTCCTCCACTAAACTTTTCCTATTACATCTCCTTTCCAGCATTAAAGGAACTAGAAGATATTTCAAGATTATATAAAATTTCATGTTAAAGACCCTTTGCTAGCCACTCAGTGTTGCCTAAATTGTGAGGACCAGTTTGTAATCAAGAATAAGAAAATGCTTGATGTTTAGTTATTTGTTAGGAACAAGATTATCACCTCACATTACCTGGTAAGTACAGTATAGATAGGCTAGACTTTGTTGTTGTGGAGCAACTTCAGTTCTATAGATTTGATTTTTTTTCTCCCCCTAGGTTGTTTACTTCGATCTCCTGGCAAAAAGGTTTTCAAGGCTATCTAAAACCAAGATCAGTAATATTTCCTACATGGGTGTGCATGCTGCAGCTGGCTGTAGTACACAGTTTGGCGTCTTATACACTGGATGCCATGGTTGCACCTGATATTGTTAACCTATTCCTTTCAGAATTTTGTTAGTAAAGTTTTGGTTGCCACATAGCCTTTGCGCTCTGCTAGCAGGACTGTTTTTGATGTTGAGCCTGGACTAGGAAAGTGCCCTAATTGGGCTAGAGGAGAGGTCAGAGATTTAAATGCAGATGAATCAATCTTGTGTTTGCAGTAGGGAGAGGGCACAAGGGGTTAAACACAGACAGAGAAAGTGTTTGGGTGGAGGAGAATGTTCAAGAGAGCAGTGCTCCCTTTAAGCAGCATGGGTTGCACAGACCCTAGGAAGAGGGAGTGCCTAGGGACACCTGAGGAAGACCGTATTCAGAAGAACAGCTTTTCTCGGCATGCACCTCTCAGATGTTTTAGTGTAATCAGTGGTCACGTGAGAGAAGAAGCGCTTCTCTGCTACAGATGCTGCAGACTACATGCATAAATGTACTGTGTGCCCTCCAGTTTATGTGAAACTGTGCTGCCCTCCCCCGCATCTGGTGGGGAAAGACCTTCACATACAGTGCGGCAAATAGGGGAAATTGTCAGCAGGGAGGTGAGCAATGCGATGATGAGATGCACCACCGCCTGCATCAGCAGGCAGGTATGTTTATGAGGTGGCATATTGCCCCGCCCACGCTGCTCCTGCTGCTGACTGGTTGGCTGGGTTGCCTGTCTCACCCCCCTCTCTCACAAATGCCTGACAAACATAGCTGACATTGGTGGCCTTCCAAATTTTTAGTATAACTTGCTATGAAGCTGCATACCCTATATTCAAGTGGAGCAAAAACATCATCAACTGGCCTTGGACTTTTAAAGACCAACTTAGCATGTCCCATTGTGTGCATTCCCTCGAATTACCAGTATACCCACCTCACTGGCAATCCCACAGAACATAAGGGGACTGCTCATATTTCACACCATGCTCCCACAGCACATGCACAGCTTCAAGACAATCAGAGTACTTTGCAGTGCATAATTATACCCGCCAATCTATTCAGAGTGAATGGATTGCTGGCACCTTTTGCCGCCTACTTCCCTGCATTCCAGCACTAGCCATTCAGATGGGCCTGGTGCAGGATAATGCATCAGTCCATGCATGCTCCAGAGGATTGCTGCAAAGGTATGTTGACATGATCCTGAGCTTTCACACAGCGGTGCACTCACAATCAGGATAGCCCAGTGATAAAGGTTGCAAGGCACAAATGGCTTTTGGTCCACTTGAAAGTTGACGGCACAAACCTGTCCTTGTCATTGTCTGCTTACTGCGTATCACAGTGTACAGATTCTATACTCTAGGGTTGCTCATATGAGCTTCCCTATATTGTGCGACCCTTTATACCCCCTATATAGTCAACTCGTTGTTGTGGGTGCATAGTCAAGACTTCAAGATACTCTTGCATGGATATTTCGGGTTAGGTATCCCGCTTTCAAGGTTTGTCTCTGATTATGACCACACCTCAGATCTTTTTATAAAATTATTGCGTGTTTAATTAATGTTTATCAATACATACATAATAACGTTAAAATAGTACATTTACATACATCAATTCATGTGACGGCATCCAACATGAAATTTACATATTATACAAATGAAATCATCGTTGCCTTCTATCAATACCTTACAGGTGGGCACAGGTGGGCAGACATGTTTCGCCTTGCTAAATCGGCTTTATCAATGCCCTTTCACCTACATAAAAAACACAATACAGTATATAATGTATCTAGCACGATGTATTCATATTTATATGTATAATTGCATAGCTGTTTTTTTTATATTCTTCATTGTATGTATTTACCTATTATTGGTACAACACTATAATACAGACAATATATAAATATTCATATGTAAACAATAATATACCTTATCTGAGATTATGTTGTTCTAAAAATCTTGTTATCCGTTGTGTATTTTCCCTGAGAAGGGTCTGGCTACGGAATACCCTCTATTCACACTCACACGGGGGCAACTGAAGTTTTTCCATGTGTATTGTACTGTCTCTTTAAGTAGATTTTCTAGCCTCCTAAATAGGATTGAAATTTGCCATTAAAGCATGTCTTTAATTATTTCAGTACATTTCCTTATCTAATGGGCCTCAGCCTTTTCCTTATAGCTTTCCTGCCTCTGGCAGTGTGTACCTGTTTATTTGGAGAAAAAATATTCAGCTTTTGTTTTTTCAGGCTAGCTGTTTCCCACTGCCCACACCACAAGATGTTCCAGCTATCCTTGTTACCTATGGGGAGAAAGAAAGGGAGGATTGTGTAATACTAAATGCATTGTTGGTTGTATAACCTAATGCCTTTCCTGTCCATTTCTTGCCTCCTGGCTGTTATATGGCATAGTTTCAGCTCCTCCTTATATTTATATCCCCCGAGAAGAATGGATAAGTTCTTACCTTCTATTGGCAGTTGGAGTGTGTGAGAGAGGATATTATTCCTCTGGCTCTGCTCGTCTCGGGCACCCGCTTGCCCGCTAAGCATACCTGTCCACGCTCCCCCGGTGACGTTCTTATGCGCACCCAGCCTAGGGCGCATTCCAATCCACATCCGATTAACGCCGGATGTGGCGGTTTGCGTTCCAGCTGCTGGTGCGCAGATCGCGCCCTTCCGGCGTTTCCGCCGGAAGTGACGCGACGTGTCACCGGCCAGTTTGATCTGTACACTATGAGGCTCCATTTTGTTGGAGACTTTGATGTTACACGCTAGTTTCTTTTGTAATAATGTATTCTATTATTCATGGATGGAATAATAAAGCGCTATTGCGCTGTTTTGTGCCTCTCTCTAGTTTTTTTATTATTGTTATTAGGAAAACATTTTTTGCTACCGTTTTAAGGATGCATCATAGCCATTCCATTTCTCTTCACAATAGTGTATATACTTGGGATATGGATAAAACTGGTGTAGTAGCCCTATTTGGATCTATATGGTGCGTAAGCGTCCTATATCCCTTTATATATTTTTTTAGGGTGATACTTCGTCCTAGTGCATAGTGCATTGGGCATCCCATGTCCCTATATTACTAACTCTATATTTTTAGAGTGTTTTTACATGTACATATTGTTCTCCATCTCTCTACTTGCACTCTTGATATGTAGCTGTGCACTATTTACAAACTGGAACTGCTTTACGGTAAGTATTCTAAGCATTCTAAATATTATAATTAATATGGGTTATTTCTGCCTCATTGGCTCCATCATTCACTGTTTTCCCCATTTTCATTGATCTATACTCTATGTTGTGGTAATCTGGATCTTAGGGTGTGCAGTGCGATTTGCCCGCCTGTGGATCCAATTTTTCTCCCATAGCCTGTTCATCCCACAGTGAATCCTGGATATCTTTGCCAGACCATTCTCAGTTTACATACATATACACATATACATTACTTTGTACATTCATTTGATTTATAGCAGATTTTACGTATTTCTTAATTTTTTTATTTTTTAATTTTTCTCTTTGTTTACAATATGAAGTTCTCATTGTTTTATTATGCTTTATCCCTCCGCCCGTACCTACATTTCCTTAATATTTCCACTATTCACTTTTTTTCCCTTTTGTTTATCCCGACATATATCTCCTACTGTTACAGAAATGGAGCAAAGCTCAAAGTGTCATTCAAACCAGGATATCTTGTTGCTCCCAATTTATATATCCATTTCGTCTCTAACTGTAATGTTATTTTTTCTATATTCCCACCACGTTGGGATGCATGTATCCTATCCAGACCAAAGACTCTTAAGGAGCTAGGGTCATTGTTGTGATGTAGGGAAAAATGGCGGACCACTGCATCCTCCACATTGATACGTACCCTTTTGCTTACAGCAGTCTTTTTTTAGGTTGGTATTGTAATGACTGTGAACCAGACGATCTTTGATGTTCTGAGAACGTCTAAAGATGATCCTTGGTTTATTCGGTAAAAATGTTTTCAAATAGGGATCATTCAATAGAATTCTCCAATGTCTTTCCAAAATCTGGCGTATTTTTCCATGTGATGAGGTATATGTTAAAATTAAGGCAGGGCCCTGTTGACTTTTTGTTTTTCTTGGTCTATACAGTAATGTCTGTCTCTCTAATTTCATTGCTTTCTTGTATGCCGCCTTCAGGGTAGATTGTTTGTAACCCCTATCGGCCAACCTATTTCGTATTATTTTAGCTTCCTCTTGAAAGGATTCTATCGTGCTACAATTGCGCCGCGCACGCAAGTATTCTCCGTATGGGATGCTATTGAGCAAGTGTGAAGGATGGGAGCTACTCGCTCTCAGTGTTGTGTTTGCTGCAGTATCCTTTCTATAGAGAGTTGTTGAAATGTGGCCAGTCTTGTCTTTACTGATTGCTATATCTAGGAAGGTGACCTTTGTTTGACTATAGTCACATGTAAATTTTAGATTTACCGTATTTCTTTTTATCAATTGCACAAATTCATCCAGTTCCTGCTTCGGCCCCTCCCAAATGACCAAGATGTCATCAATAGCAGTAGCGTGGCACAGGTATTTGGCCAGTTCATCCTCAGCCCACAACCCCCTCTCCCACCAGCCTAGATACAAGTTAGCGAACGATGGGGCACACGTAGTCCCCATCGCCGTTCCTTGTATCTGATGGTAAAGCTGTTTTTTAAAGAGAAAGAGGTTGTGGGTGAGGATGAAGTCGAGGAGCCGAAGCAGGAAGAGATTGTGGTTGTGTCTTTCCAAGTCTAGTTCGTTTAGAAAAACTTCAACTGCCTCCAACCCCTTCTTATGTGGGATACTGGAGTAAAGGGCCTCCACGTCCAGGGTCACCAAATATGCCTCAGGACTCACCCAGATCCCGTCAAGGACACGGACAATATGGCCCGTGTCCTTGACGTATGACGGCAAACTCATCACCAGGGGCTGCAAATGATGGTCCACATATCGGCTGGCCTTTTCCGTCAGAGCCCCCATGCCCGAGACGATGGGACGTCCTGGTGGTTTCTCCATGGATTTATGCACCTTTGGTAGTGCATAAAAGGTGGGTATTTTAGGGCATGGGGACTCCAGGAAGCCGGCCGTGTGGACATCTATTACACCCTGTTCGTATGCCTGGCGAATGAGATTGTTGTAGTCCCGGGCATCTCCGGCGAGCCTGGACGTGGAGGCCCTCTCATACCAGTCTTTGTTGTCTAATATGCGCATGCACATTTCCTCGTATTGATCAGTTGTCATAACTACTATGTTCCCTCCCTTGTCCGCGGGCTTTACAATTATTTGGTGATTAGTTTCTAATTGTTTTAATGCTACTCTTAAGTCCTCACTTATATTGGAGAAATATTGTCTCTCTTTTGACAGATCTTCTATGTCCGATATCACCATATTTGTAAATGTTGCCACGTTATGATTTACTCCTAATGGGGGATAGTAATTGGACGTTTTTTTAAATTTCACTTTTTTATGTTCTCCAATTGTGAAACCTGCCACTTCCTGTGCCAGGTCCATCATATCCTGTTCTAGTTGTTCCTCAGAGGGGATATCTTTGTCTCTATCTTCTCCATCTTTGGGCATAAACTGGACTTTACATATCATTTTTCTCGAAAAAAGATGGAGATATTTAATAGTTTCAAAAGTGTCCATCTTCCTCGATGGACAAAAATTTAAACCTAGTTTGAGTAATTTGCTTTGATCCTCTGTTAAAGTGTAATGTGATACATTTATTATATCTTGTTTTCCCTCACTTTGTCTATTGTCGAATTCTACTATTTTGGATGAGAGTCGGGGAACAGGGTCCATTTCTTTATCGGTTGTACAGGGCCTTTTTGATCGTTTCCTAGTTGCTTTCCTCCGTGCGTTTCTGCGTTTGTTCTGCAGTCTCCTAAAAAATCTCGTCTGTCACTGCTCCAATTACTATCCCCCATTAGGAGTAGATCATAACGTGGCAACATTTACAAATATGGTGATATCGGACATAGAAGATCTGTCAAAAGAGAGACAATATTTCTCCAATATAAGTGAGGACTTAAGAGTAGCATTAAAACAATTAGAAACTAATCACCAAATAATTGTAAAGCCCGCGGACAAGGGAGGGAACATAGTAGTTATGACAACTGATCAATACGAGGAAATGTGCATGCGCATATTAGACAACAAAGACTGGTATGAGAGGGCCTCCACGTCCAGGCTCGCCGGAGATGCCCGGGACTACAACAATCTCATTCGCCAGGCATACGAACAGGGTGTAATAGATGTCCACACGGCCGGCTTCCTGGAGTCCCCATGCCCTAAAATACCCACCTTTTATGCACTACCAAAGGTGCATAAATCCATGGAGAAACCACCAGGACGTCCCATCGTCTCGGGCATGGGGGCTCTGACGGAAAAGGCCAGCCGATATGTGGACCATCATTTGCAGCCCCTGGTGATGAGTTTGCCGTCATACGTCAAGGACACGGGCCATATTGTCCGTGTCCTTGACGGGATCTGGGTGAGTCCTGAGGCATATTTGGTGACCCTGGACGTGGAGGCCCTTTACTCCAGTATCCCACATAAGAAGGGGTTGGAGGCAGTTGAAGTTTTTCTAAACGAACTAGAATTGGAAAGACACAACCACAATCTCTTCCTGCTTCGGCTCCTCGACTTCATGCTCACCCACAACCTCTTTCTCTTTAAAAAACAGCTTTACCATCAGATACAAGGAACGGCGATGGGGACTACGTGTGCCCCATCGTTCGCTAACTTGTATCTAGGCTGGTGGGAGAGGGGGTTGTGGGCTGAGGATGAACTGGCCAAATACCTGTGCCACGCTACTGCGTGGCACAGGTATATTGATGACATCTTGGTCATTTGGGAGGGGCAGAAGCAGGAACTGGATGAATTTGTGCAATTGATAAACAGAAATACGGTAAATCTAAAATTTACATGTGACTATAGTCAAACAAAGGTCACCTTCCTAGATATAGCAATCAGTAAAGACAAGACTGCCCACATTTCAACAACTCTCTATAGAAAGGATACTGCAGCAAACACAACATTGAGAGCGAGTAGCTCCCATCCTTCACACTTGCTCAATAGCATCCCATACGGAGAATACTTGCGTGCGCGGCGCAATTGTAGCACGATAGAATCCTTTCAAGAGGAAGCTAAATTAATACGAAATAGGTTGGCCGATAGGGGTTACAAACAATCTACCCTGAAGGCGGCATACAAGAAAGCAATGAAATTAGAGAGACAGACATTACTGTATAGACCAAGAAAAACAAAAAGTCAACAGGGCCCTGCCTTAATTTTAACATATACCTCATCACATGGAAAAATACGCCAGATTTTGGAAAGACATTGGAGAATTCTATTGAATGATCCCTATTTGAAAACATTTTTACCGAATAAACCAAGGATCATCTTTAGACGTTCTCAGAACATCAAAGATCGTCTGGTTCACAGTCATTACAATACCAACCTAAAAAAAGACTGCTGTAAGCAAAAGGGTACGTATCAATGTGGAGGATGCAGTACATGTCGTTACATCCAAGCAGGTCCATCAGTAGTAATAGCAAATAAAGGGGAATTTAGAGCAAGACACTATGTCAATTGTCAAACAAGTAACGTAATCTATCTGTTAACGTGTGGATGCGGGTGTTACTATGTAGATAAAACAAACCGCCAATTAAAGAGGCGGATTTACGAACACCAATACAATATCAGAAATGGAAACCAAAAATTGCCAGTGGTCCGCCATTTTTCCCTACATCACAACAATGACCCTAGCTCCTTAAGAGTCTTTGGTCTGGATAGGATACATGCATCCCAACGTGGTGGGAATATAGAAAAAATAACATTACAGTTAGAGACGAAATGGATATATAAATTGGGAGCAACAAGATATCCTGGTTTGAATGACACTTTGAGCTTTGCTCCATTTCTGTAACAGTAGGAGATATATGTCGGGATAAACAAAAGGGAAAAAAAGTGAATAGTGGAAATATTAAGGAAATGTAGGTACGGGCGGAGGGATAAAGCATAATAAAACAATGAGAACTTCATATTGTAAACAAAGAGAAAAATTAAAAAATAAAAAAATTAAGAAATACGTAAAATCTGCTATAAATCAAATGAATGTACAAAGTAATGTATATGTGTATATGTATGTAAACTGAGAATGGTCTGGCAAAGATATCCAGGATTCACTGTGGGATGAACAGGCTATGGGAGAAAAATTGGATCCACAGGCGGGCGAATCGCACTGCACACCCTAAGATCCAGATTACCACAACATAGAGTATAGATCAATGAAAATGGGGAAAACAGTGAATGATGGAGCCAATGAGGCAGAAATAACCCATATTAATTATAATTAGTGATGAGCGAGTAGTATTCGACCGAGCCGGTATTCGATCGAATACTACGCTGTTCGTCATACTCGATTTTGATCGAGTACAGCGGCGATGGCGCACTCACAATTCGTTTCCCCTCCCACCTTCCCTTGCGCGTTTTTTACACCAATCACCATGCAGGGGGGGTGGGACAGGTCCTGGGAGGACGCTGGCATCGCGAAAACGGCGTCTACACGCATTGGCTGGAAAAACCATGTGACCTCGAATATACAAAACTCAGCACTTCCTCTTCGTCAGCATTAGCAGCTTGAACTTAGTGAGGGACAGACGCTCACAGCAGGGAAAGACAGGCTGTCGCTGGCAGGGCCCCAGAAGCTCGGAATATCGCATTTACCACCATCTATACCAGCTACCAGAAGACAAGAGAGTCATTAAGAGCCCTTATTAGGGCTACTACGCTGAACGGTATATGGCTCATATGTAGGCAGGCAGGGCCCCAGAAGCTCAGAATATCGCTTTTACCACCATATATACCAGCTACCAGAAGACAAGAGAGTCCTTAAGAGCCCTTATTAGGGCTACTACGCTGAACAGTATATAGCTCATATTCTATGTAGTCAGGCAGGGCCCCAGAAGCTCAGAATATAGCTTTTACCACCATATATACCAGCTACCAGAAGACAAGAGAGTCCTTAAGAGCCCTTATTAGGGCTACTACGCTGAACAGTATATAGCTCATATTCTATGTAGTCAGGCAGGGCCCCAGAAGCTCAGAATATAGCTTTTACCACCATATATACCAGCTACCAGAAGACAAGAGAGTCCTTAAGAGCCCTTATTAGGGCTACTACGCTGAACAGTATATAGCTCATATTCTATGTAGTCAGGCAGGGCCCCAGAAGCTCAGAATATAGCTTTTACCACCATATATACCAGCTACCAGAAGACAAGAGAGTCCTTAAGAGCCCTTATTAGGGCTACTACGCTGAACAGTATATAGCTCATATTCTATGTAGTCAGGCAGGGCCCCAGAAGCTCAGAATATAGCTTTTACCACCATATATACCAGCTACCAGAAGACAAGAGAGTCCTTAAGAGCCCTTATTAGGGCTACTACGCTGAACAGTATATAGCTCATATCCTATGTAGGCAGGCAGGGCCCCAGAAGCTCAGAATATAGCTTTTACCACCATATATACCAGCTACCAGAAGACAAGAGAGTCCTTAAGAGCCCTTATTAGGGCTACTACGCTGAACAGTATATAGCTCATATCCTATGTAGGCAGGCAGGGCCCCAGAAGCTCAGAATATAGCTTTTACCACCATATATACCAGCTACCAGAAGACAAGAGAGTCCTTAAGAGCCCTTATTAGGGCTACTACGCTGAACAGTATATAGCTCATATCCTATGTAGGCAGGCAGGGCCCCAGAAGCTCAGAATATAGCTTTTACCACCATATATACCAGCTACCAGAAGACAAGAGAGTCCTTAAGAGCCCTTATTAGGGCTACTACGCTGAACAGTATATAGCTCATATTCTATGTAGTCAGGCAGGGCCCCTGAAGCTCAGAATATAGCTTTTACCACCATATATACCAGCTACCAGAAGACAAGAGAGTCCTTAAGAGCCCTTATTAGGGCTACTACGCTGAACAGTATATAGCTCATATTCTATGTAGTCAGGCAGGGCCCCAGAAGCTCAGTATATCGCTTTTACCACCATATATACCAGCTACCAGAAGACAAGAGAGTCATTAAGAGCCCTTATTAGGGCTACTACGCTGAACAGTATATAGCTCATATTCTATGTAGTCAGGCAGGGCCCCAGAAGCTCAGAATATAGCTTTTACCACCATATATACCAGCTACCAGAAGACAAGAGAGTCCTTAAGAGCCCTTATTAGGGCTACTACGCTGAACAGTATATAGCTCATATTCTATGTAGTCAGGCAGGGCCCCAGAAGCTCAGAATATAGCTTTTACCACCATATATACCAGCTACCAGAAGACAAGAGAGTCATTGAGAGCCCTTATTAGGGCTACTATGCTGAACAGTATATAGCTCATATTCTATGTAGTCAGGCAGGGCCCCAGAAGCTCAGAATATCGCATTTACCACCATATATACCAGCTACCAGAAGACAAGAGAGTCATTGAGAGCCCTTATTAGGGCTACTATGCTGAACAGTATATAGCTCATATGTAGGCAGGCAGGGCCCCAGAAGCTCAGAATATCGCTTTTACCACCATATATACCAGCTACCAGAAGACAAGAGAGTCATTGAGAGCCCTTATTAGGGCTGCTATGTTTTAAAAATTGTGTGGAGGCCCAAGAGCTGAGACCTTTTAAAAATTGTGTGGAGGCCCAAGAGCTGAGACCTCTCAAACATTGTGTGGAGTCCCACGAGCTGAGACCTCTTAAAAATTGTGTGGAGGCCCAAGAGCTGAGACCTTTTAAAAATTGTGTGGAGGCCCAAGAGCTGAGACCTTTTAAAAATTGTGTGGAGGCCCAAGAGCTGAGACCTCTCAAACATTGTGTGGAGTCCCACGAGCTGAGACCTCTTAAAAATTGTGTGGAGGCCCAAGAGCTGAGACCTCTTAAAAATTGTGTGGAGGCCCAAGAGCTGAGACCTTTTAAAAATTGTGTGGAGGCCCAAGAGTTGAGACCTCTTAAAAATTGATTGTATTAAGCCTAAGAGGTGAGCCATAATTTTTTCCATTAATACAGCAATTCTACGGCGGTTAAGGAGGAGGAGGAGGAGGAAATGGCACTTCATACAGATGGCACTTCACTCTTGGCTGCTTTCCACTGTTGTACAAGCAAAGTCCGGGTCAATCCACTTGCTGTTCATTTTGATTAGCGTCAGCCTGTCGGCACTGTCGGTTGACAGGTGGCTGCGCTTATCGGTTATAATGCCCCCGGCTGCGCTGAACACCCTTTCTGATAGCACGCTGGCGGCAGGGCAGGCAAGCACCTCCAAGGCGTACAGGGACAGTTCCAGCCACGTGTCCAACTTGGAGACCCAGTAAGTGTAGGTCGCCGAGGGATCGGGGAGGACAGGGGTGTGGTCTGCCAGGTAGTCCCGCAACATCCGCCGATACTTGTCCCTCCTGCTGATAGCGGGCCCCCGCAGTGATGGAAGTTGCACGAGGGGGTGACATGAACGTGTCCCACATCTTGGAGAGTGTTCCCCTGGTGGCTGTGGGCCTGATCGATGTTGTCAGACTCTGGGAGACACTCTCCTCTCTGCCGCCAGCGATGCTGGGTGGGAAAATCTGCATCATGTTCTGCAAGAGTTCCCTCTGGTATTCCAGTAATCGATTCGTCCTCTCCTCTACCGGAATAAAAGAGGAGAAGTTATCTTTATACCGGGGGTCCAGGAGTGCGAAGACCCAGTATAGTTTGTTCTCCAATATCCGGACAACACGTATGTCCCGGGAAAAGCAGCCCAGCATGAAGTCAGCCATGTGTGCCAGACTCTGAGTAGGCATGACGTCACTGCCCCCACCAGAAGGATCATTTTCCATTTCCTCCTCTTCCTCCTCCTCTCTGCCTCATCCGCGCTGAACCAATGGGACGCACACAGCCTGACTGCTACCCTCGCCGCCAGCATCCTCTTCCACAGCCACCTCCACGTTGTCCTCCTCCTCCTCATCCTCCTCCTCCTGCAACTGCCACCGAGCAGCAGACAAAAGTGTGGTCTGACTGTCTACCTGCGTTGCGTCTCCTCCTACCCCCGTCTCCTCTGTGTGCAATGCGTTCTCCCTTATTGCGATGAGCGATTCTTTAAGGACGCCTAGGAGCGGGATGGTTACGCTCACTATAGCGTCCTCGCTGCTGACCTTCTTAGTGGACTCCTCAAAGATACGCAATACATCGCATATGTCTGCCATCCATGGCCACTCGTGGTTGGCAAACTGAGGGAGCTGAGTTGGAGGCACGCGTGGATGCATCATCTGGTACTCCATCAATGC
The DNA here is from genome assembly GCA_027917425.1 of Gastrophryne carolinensis. Lineage (NCBI taxonomy): Eukaryota > Metazoa > Chordata > Amphibia > Anura > Microhylidae > Gastrophryne > Gastrophryne carolinensis. The sequence goes on along the minus strand of CM051235.1, from coordinate 40,998,910 downwards.
TTTCTGCTGCTCACACACCCTGGCCAACATGCAATAGGTGGAATTCCAGCGAGTGGGCAGGTCGCACAACAGCCGATGTTGAGGCAAATGGAGGCGTTGCTGGTTTTTTTTTTAAGCTAGCAGCAGCTACAGTTGACTTCCGAAAGTGAGCGCACAAGCGCCGCACTTTGACCAGTAGCTCTGCCAGGTTGGGGTAAGTCTTTAGAAACTTTTGTACTACCAAATTAAAAACGTGGGCCAGGCATGGTACGTGATTGAGTTCTGCAAGCTCCAGAGCCGCCACCAGGTTACGGCCGTTATCGCACACGACCATGCCTGGTCCTAGCTGCAGCGGCGACAGCCACATCTCTGTCTGCTGCAATATGGCGTGCCTCACCACTGCGGCGCTGTGCTTCCTGTCGCCCAAGCTGATGAGCTTAAACACCGCCTGCTGACGTCTCCCCGTGCCAGTGCTGCAACGCTTCCAGCTAGGGGCTGAGGGCGATGTTAAGGCAGAGGAGGAGGAGGAGGAGAAGAAGGAAGAGGAGGGGGGTCTATCAGAACCTGTGCTGGCAATCTTGGGCGGGGGTGGTATGTAGGCCGTCCCTGTTTGCGACCCCGTCCCCGCTTCCACAACATTCACCCAGTGTGCCGTCAAAGAGATGTAGCGTCCTTGGCCGCAAGCGCTTGTCCACGAGTCGGTGGTCAAGTGGACCTTTGCGCTGACTGCGTACCTCAGGGTCCGCCTGATGTTACGCGACACGTGCTGGTGCAGGGCGGGGACGCCACACCGGGAAAAATAGTGGCGGCTAGGGACGGAATAGCGAGGTGCGGCAGCCGCCATCAGGTCGCGGAAGGCCTGCGTCTCCACAAGCCAAAACGGCAACATCTCCAGGGCCAGCAGTTTGGAGATGAGGCAGGTTAAGGCTTGGGCTTGGGGGTGACTGGAGGCGTACTTCCGCCTGCGGTTGAACGCCTGCGAGATGGACAGTTGATGGGGCGAGGAGATGGAAGGTGCAGATGAAGATGCGGGGGAAGGGGGGGCTGAAGGAGAAGGCCCCAAAGTAGCCGAGGCAGAGGCAGATGTGGAGGTGTCCTGGCTGGAGGTCTGGACCGCAGTGGCAGCACACAACAAAGGGGAAGAGGCAGTGGCAGCAAGACGGGGCGCAGGTTGTATTGCGTTTGCTCTCTCCCACTCAGCCCAGTGCTTGAATTCCAAGTGACGGCGCATGCCTGAGGTGGTCAGATTGCTCTTCTCAGAGCCCCTACTCAGTTTTGAGTGGCAGATTGCGCAAACCGCGCTCAGTTTGTCATCCGCGCAAACATTAAAAAATCTCCACACCACAGAAGTACGAGGCCTCGATGGGGGAGCTTCGCGCGACTGCCTGCTGCCGGGAAGAGCTTCGGCCCTGCTGGCTGTGGCCTGCCTTCTCTGTCTGGACTGTCCTCTGCCTCTGGACTGTCCTCTGCCTCTTGCTGCCTTATTCGGTGATGCGCAGACCGCATCTCCACTGCTTTCCCCGCTGGACATCACCCCTGTCCAAGTGGGGTCGGTCATTTCGTCGTCCACCACCTCCTCTTCCACTTCCTCTCTCTGCTCCTCCTCCTGCCCACTGGACATTCCAACAGCCTCCCTTGATGGCAACTGCGTCTCATCATCATCATCGCTCATGATAGCAGATGCTGGTTCCGGGTCCACATCACTAGCAGATGGCGGATGCTCAAGTGTTTGGGCATCACTACAAACAAATTCCTCTGCTAGCTCCTGGGATTCTTGCAGCACATCTGGAAAAGGACCCGAAAAGAGGTCCTGGGAGGGGTCAAGGGTGGGCTCACTCTGTTGGCCAGGTTGGGAGGAAGGAGGGTCAGAGTGAGACTGTGTGGATGACTGGGTGGTGGACAAGTGACTGGAAGCGTTATCGGCCATCCATTGCACCACCTGTTCACGCTGCTCAGGCTTTAACAGAGGTGTACCCCGCCCCCCGCATAACTGTCCCATAAAGGCAGGGAAGCTGGATGAGCGTAATGCTGGCTGCCCCTCATCAGCACGCATTGTATCCCCACTGGCTTCAACGCGGTTTGTGCCCCCACCAGCATTTCCGCGCCCCCGTCCTCGTCCAAGTCCCTTTGCGCTAGCCCTCCGCATTTCAGACGTTTTACTTTTTTGGCCACGCGTTATGCCAAATATAAAAATATTTTTAAGAAGAACACCTGGCTATACAGCCGTATACTGCCAGAAGGTGAAATGGTGCCTATACGCACCGGGTATATAACAAGATTTTGTTGGTAAAGAGGACACAAAACAGTAGTGCCAAATATAAAAAATATTTTTAAGAAAAACACCTGGCTATACAGCCGTATACTGCCAGAAGGTGAAATGGTGCCTATACGCACCGTGTATAAAACAGTGTTTTGTTGGCACAGAGGACACAAAACAGTAGTGCAAAATATAGTTTTGTATATAGGTGCTAATACACCACTGAAGTCTTTCTGTCCCTATTCCAGCATCAGCAGCTACCCCTCACTAAAGCAGCCGTTTTGAGCAGAGTGTATATAGTTTTGTATATAGGTGGTAATACACCACTGAAGTCTTTCTGTCCCTATTCCAGCAGCAGCAGCTACCCCTCACTAAAGCAGCCGTAGCTGCAGCACTAATAAGTGCTCAGCTCTTGGGCCTCCACACAATGTTTGAGAGGTCTCAGCTCTTGGGCCTCCACACAATTTTTAAGAGGTCTCAGCTCTTGGGCCTCCACACAATTTTTAAAAGGTCTCAGCTCTTGGGCCTCCACACAATTTTTAAAAGGTCTCAGCTCTTGGGCCTCCACACAATTTTTAAGAGGTCTCAGCTCGTGGAACTCCACACAATGTTTGAGAGGTCTCAGCTCTTGGGCCTCCACACAATTTTTAAAAGGTCTCAGCTCTTGGGCCTCCACACAATTTTTAAAAGGTCTCAGCTCTTGGGCCTCCACACAATTTTTAAGAGGTCTCAGCTCTTGGGCCTCCACACAATTTTTAAAAGGTCTCAGCTCTTGGGCCTCCACACAATTTTTAAAAGGTCTCAGCTCTTGGGCCTCCACACAATTTTTAAGAGGTCTCAGCTCTTGGGCCTCCACACAATTTTTAAAAGGTCTTAGCTCTTGGGCCTCCACACAATTTTTAAAAGGTCTCAGCTCTTGGGCCTCCACACAATTTTTAAGAGGTCTCAGCTCTTGGGCCTCCACACAATTTTTAAAAGGTCTCAGCTCTTGGGCCTCCACACAATTTTTAAAAGGTCTCAGCTCTTGGGCCTCCACACAATTTTTAAGAGGTCTCAGCTCGTGGGACTCCACACAATGTTTGAGAGGTCTCAGCTCTTGGGCCTCCACACAATTTTTAAAAGGTCTCAGCTCTTGGGCCTCCACACAATTTTTAAAAGGTCTCAGCTCTTGGGCCTCCACACAATTTTTAAGAGGTCTCAGCTCTTGGGCCTCCACACAATTTTTAAAAGGTCTCAGCTCTTGGGCCTCCACACAATTTTTAAAAGGTCTCAGCTCTTGGGCCTCCACACAATTTTTAAGAGGTCTCAGCTCTTGGGCCTCCACACAATTTTTAAAAGGTCTCAGCTCTTGGGCCTCCACACAATTTTTAAAAGGTCTCAGCTCTTGGGCCTCCACACAATTTTTAAGAGGTCTCAGCTCTTGGGCCTCCACACAATTTTTAAAAGGTCTCAGCTCTTGGGCCTCCACACAATTTTTAAAACGTCTCAGCTCTTGGGCCTCCACACAATTTTTAAGAGGTCTCAGCTCTTGGGCCTCCACACAATTTTTAAAAGGTCTCAGCTCTTGGGCCTCCACACAATTTTTAAAAGGTCTCAGCTCTTGGGCCTCCACACAATTTTTAAGAGGTCTCAGCTCGTGGGACTCCACACAATGTTTGAGAGGTCTCAGCTCTTGGGCCTCCACACAATTTTTAAAAGGTCTCAGCTCTTGGGCCTCCACACAATTTTTAAAAGGTCTCAGCTCTTGGGCCTCCACACAATTTTTAAGAGGTCTCAGCTCGTGGGACTCCACACAATGTTTGAGAGGTCTCAGCTCTTGGGCCTCCACACAATTTTTAAAAGGTCTCAGCTCTTGGGCCTCCACACAATTTTTAAAAGGTCTCAGCTCTTGGGCCTCCACACAATTTTTAAGAGGTCTCAGCTCTTGGGCCTCCACACAATTTTTAAAAGGTCTCAGCTCTTGGGCCTCCACACAATTTTTAAAAGGTCTCAGCTCTTTGGCCTCCACACAATTTTTAAGAGGTCTCAGCTCGTGGGACTCCACACAATGTTTGAGAGGTCTCAGCTCTTGGGCCTCCACACAATTTTTAAGAGGTCTCAGCTCTTGGGCCTCCACACAATTTTTAAGAGGTCTCAGCTCTTGGGCCTCCACACAATTTTTAAAATGTCTCAGCTCTTGGGCCTCCACACAATTTTTAAAACGTCTCAGCTCTTGGGCCTCCACACAATTTTTAAGAGGTCTCAGCTCTTGGGCCTCCACACAATTTTTAATAGGTCTCAGCTCTTGGGCCTCCACACAATTTTTAAAAGGTCTCAGCTCTTGGGCCTCCACACAATTTTTAAGAGGTCTCAGCTCGTGGGACTCCACACAATGTTTGAGAGGTCTCAGCTCTTGGGCCTCCACACAATTTTTAAAAGGTCTCAGCTCTTGGGCCTCCACACAATTTTTAAAAGGTCTCAGCTCTTGGGCCTCCACACAATTTTTAAGAGGTCTCAGCTCTTGGGCCTCCACACAATTTTTAAAAGGTCTCAGCTCTTGGGCCTCCACACAATTTTTAAAACGTCTCAGCTCTTGGGCCTCCACACAATTTTTAAGAGGTCTCAGCTCTTGGGCCTCCACACAATTTTTAAAAGGTCTCAGCTCTTGGGCCTCCACACAATTTTTAAAAGGTCTCAGCTCTTGGGCCTCCACACAATTTTTAAGAGGTCTCAGCTCTTGGGCCGCCACACAATTTTTAAAAGGTCTCAGCTCTTGGGCCTCCACACAATTTTTAAAACGTCTCAGCTCTTGGGCCTCCACACAATTTTTAAAAGGTCTCAGCTCTTGGGCCTCCACACAATTTTTAAAAGGTCTCAGCTCTTGGGCCTCCACACAATTTTTAAGAGGTCTCAGCTCTTGGGCCTCCACACAATTTTTAAAAGGTCTCAGCTCTTGGGCCTCCACACAATTTTTAAAAGGTCTCAGCTCTTGGGCCTCCACACAATTTTTAAGAGGTCTCAGCTCGTGGGACTCCACACAATGTTTGAGAGGTCTCAGCTCTTGGGCCTCCACACAATTTTTAAAAGGTCTCAGCTCTTGGGCCTCCACACAATTTTTAAAAGGTCTCAGCTCTTGGGCCTCCACACAATTTTTAAAAGGTCTCAGCTCTTGGGCCTCCACACAATTTTTAAGAGGTCTCAGCTCGTGGGACTCCACACAATGTTTGAGAGGTCTCAGCTCTTGGGCCTCCACACAATTTTTAAAAGGTCTCAGCTCTTGGGCCTCCACACAATTTTTAAAAGGTCTCAGCTCTTGGGCCTCCACACAATTTTTAAGAGGTCTCAGCTCTTGGGCCTCCACACAATTTTTAAAAGGTCTCAGCTCTTGGGCCTCCACACAATTTTTAAAAGGTCTCAGCTCTTGGGCCTCCACACAATTTTTAAGAGGTCTCAGCTCTTGGGCCTCCACACAATTTTTAAAAGGTCTCAGCTCTTGGGCCTCCACACAATTTTTAAAAGGTCTCAGCTCTTGGGCCTCCACACAATTTTTAAGAGGTCTCAGCTCTTGGGCCTCCACACAATTTTTAAAAGGTCTCAGCTCTTGGGCCTCCACACAATTTTTAAAACGTCTCAGCTCTTGGGCCTCCACACAATTTTTAAGAGGTCTCAGCTCTTGGGCCTCCACACAATTTTTAAAAGGTCTCAGCTCTTGGGCCTCCACACAATTTTTAAAAGGTCTCAGCTCTTGGGCCTCCACACAATTTTTAAGAGGTCTCAGCTCGTGGGACTCCACACAATGTTTGAGAGGTCTCAGCTCTTGGGCCTCCACACAATATTTAAAAGGTCTCAGCTCTTGGGCCTCCACACAATTTTTAAAAGGTCTCAGCTCTTGGGCCTCCACACAATTTTTAAGAGGTCTCAGCTCTTGGGCCTCCACACAATTTTTAAAAGGTCTCAGCTCTTGGGCCTCCACACAATTTTTAAAAGGTCTCAGCTCTTTGGCCTCCACACAATTTTTAAGAGGTCTCAGCTCGTGGGACTCCACACAATGTTTGAGAGGTCTCAGCTCTTGGGCCTCCACACAATTTTTAAGAGGTCTCAGCTCTTGGGCCTCCACACAATTTTTAAGAGGTCTCAGCTCTTGGGCCTCCACACAATTTTTAAAATGTCTCAGCTCTTGGGCCTCCACACAATTTTTAAAACGTCTCAGCTCTTGGGCCTCCACACAATTTTTAAGAGGTCTCAGCTCTTGGGCCTCCACACAATTTTTAATAGGTCTCAGCTCTTGGGCCTCCACACAATTTTTAAAAGGTCTCAGCTCTTGGGCCTCCACACAATTTTTAAGAGGTCTCAGCTCGTGGGACTCCACACAATGTTTGAGAGGTCTCAGCTCTTGGGCCTCCACACAATTTTTAAAAGGTCTCAGCTCTTGGGCCTCCACACAATTTTTAAAAGGTCTCAGCTCTTGGGCCTCCACACAATTTTTAAGAGGTCTCAGCTCTTGGGCCTCCACACAATTTTTAAAAGGTCTCAGCTCTTGGGCCTCCACACAATTTTTAAAACGTCTCAGCTCTTGGGCCTCCACACAATTTTTAAGAGGTCTCAGCTCTTGGGCCTCCACACAATTTTTAAAAGGTCTCAGCTCTTGGGCCTCCACACAATTTTTAAAAGGTCTCAGCTCTTGGGCCTCCACACAATTTTTAAGAGGTCTCAGCTCTTGGGCCGCCACACAATTTTTAAAAGGTCTCAGCTCTTGGGCCTCCACACAATTTTTAAAACGTCTCAGCTCTTGGGCCTCCACACAATTTTTAAGAGGTCTCAGCTCTTGGGCCTCCACACAATTTTTAATAGGTCTCAGCTCTTGGGCCTCCACACAATTTTTAAAAGGTCTCAGCTCTTGGGCCTCCACACAATTTTTAAGAGGTCTCAGCTCGTGGGACTCCACACAATGTTTGAGAGGTCTCAGCTCTTGGGCCTCCACACAATTTTTAAGAGGTCTCAGCTCTTGGGCCTCCACACAATTTTTAAGAGGTCTCAGCTCTTGGGCCTCCACACAATTTTTAAAATGTCTCAGCTCTTGGGCCTCCACACAATTTTTAAAACGTCTCAGCTCTTGGGCCTCCACACAATTTTTAAGAGGTCTCAGCTCTTGGGCCTCCACACAATTTTTAATAGGTCTCAGCTCTTGGGCCTCCACACAATTTTTAAAAGGTCTCAGCTCTTGGGCCTCCACACAATTTTTAAGAGGTCTCAGCTCGTGGGACTCCACACAATGTTTGAGAGGTCTCAGCTCTTGGGCCTCCACACAATTTTTAAAAGGTCTCAGCTCTTGGGCCTCCACACAATTTTTAAAAGGTCTCAGCTCTTGGGCCTCCACACAATTTTTAAGAGGTCTCAGCTCTTGGGCCTCCACACAATTTTTAAAAGGTCTCAGCTCTTGGGCCTCCACACAATTTTTAAAACGTCTCAGCTCTTGGGCCTCCACACAATTTTTAAGAGGTCTCAGCTCTTGGGCCTCCACACAATTTTTAAAAGGTCTCAGCTCTTGGGCCTCCACACAATTTTTAAAAGGTCTCAGCTCTTGGGCCTCCACACAATTTTTAAGAGGTCTCAGCTCTTGGGCCGCCACACAATTTTTAAAAGGTCTCAGCTCTTGGGCCTCCACACAATTTTTAAAACGTCTCAGCTCTTGGGCCTCCACACAATTTTTAAAAGGTCTCAGCTCTTGGGCCTCCACACAATTTTTAAAACGTCTCAGCTCTTGGGCCTCCACACAATTTTTAAGAGGTCTCAGCTCTTGGGCCTCCACACAATTTTTAAAAGGTCTCAGCTCTTGGGCCTCCACACAATTTTTAAAAGGTCTCAGCTCTTGGGCCTCCACACAATTTTTAAGAGGTCTCAGCTCGTGGGACTCCACACAATGTTTGAGAGGTCTCAGCTCTTGGGCCTCCACACAATTTTTAAAAGGTCTCAGCTCTTGGGCCTCCACACAATTTTTAAAAGGTCTCAGCTCTTGGGCCTCCACACAATTTTTAAGAGGTCTCAGCTCTTGGGCCTCCACACAATTTTTAAAAGGTCTCAGCTCTTGGGCCTCCACACAATTTTTAAGAGGTCTCAGCTCTTGGGCCTCCACACAATTTTTAAGAGGTCTCAGCTCTTGGGCCTCCACACAATTTTTAAAAGGTCTCAGCTCTTGGGCCTCCACACAATTTTTAAAAGGTCTCAGCTCTTGGGCCTCCACACAATTTTTAAGAGGTCTCAGCTCTTGGGCCTCCACACAATTTTTAAAAGGTCTCAGCTCTTGGGCCTCCACACAATTTTTAAAACGTCTCAGCTCTTGGGCCTCCACACAATTTTTAAGAGGTCTCAGCTCGTGGGACTCCACACAATGTTTGAGAGGTCTCAGCTCTTGGGCCTCCACACAATTTTTAAAAGGTCTCAGCTCTTGGGCCTCCACACAATTTTTAAAAGGTCTCAGCTCTTGGGCCTCCACACAATTTTTAAGAGGTCTCAGCTCTTGGGCCTCCACACAATTTTTAAAAGGTCTCAGCTCTTGGGCCTCCACACAATTTTTTAGAGGTCTCAGCTCGTGGGACTCCACACAATGTTTGAGAGGTCTCAGCTCTTGGGCCTCCACACAATTTTTAAAAGGTCTCAGCTCGTGGGACTCCACACAATGTTTGAGAGGTCTCAGCTCTTGGGCCTCCACACAATTTTTAAAAGGTCTCAGCTCTTGGGCCTCCACACAATTTTTAAAAGGTCTCAGCTCTTGGGCCTCCACACAATTTTTAAGAGGTCTCAGCTCGTGGGACTCCACACAATGTTTGAGAGGTCTCAGCTCTTGGGCCTCCACACAATTTTTAAAAGGTCTCAGCTCTTGGGCCTCCACACAATTTTTAAGAGGTCTCAGCTCGTGGGACTCCACACAATGTTTGAGAGGTCTCAGCTCTTGGGCCTCCACACAATTTTTAAAAGGTCTCAGCTCTTGGGCCTCCACACAATTTTTAAAAGGTCTCAGCTCTTGGGACTCCACACAATGTTTGAGAGGTCTCAGCTCTTGGGCCTCCACACAATTTTTAAGAGGTCTCAGATCTTGGGCCTCCACACAATTTTTAAGAGGTCTCAGCTCTAAGCTTCCCTTACTGCTGGGGTGACACACTGTAACAAACCTCCTCCTGTAAGCTTCCCTGACTGCTGGGGTGACACACTGTAACAAACCTCCTCCTGTAAGCTTCCCTTACTGCTGGGGTGACACACTGTAACAAACCTCCTCCTTTAAGCTTCCCTTACTGCTGGGGTGACACAATGACACAAGAGGACATGTCTGACCACATCTCACACACACACACACACACACACACACACACACACACACACACAATGACAATTAGGGGTGGGGTCTATTTATTTTCCCCCTTGCCTATGTCATCTGTGGTTGTCATTAGGCAACGTGATTTTAAGGGGTGCAGAATTTTGTTCTTCTTTTTTGTACAGTTTGGCTTGGGGTCCATGGCAATGTAGAGGAAAGAAGGTTTCCTTGTCTTGTCTCACTTTACGTAGAAGTAATATTGTGTTTGGAGTGTATTGTTGGGTGGCTGTGATAGTGGCGTAATAGTGCGACTTGGGCGCGTTATATGCACCCAGACATGCTTCCCCTGCTGTCCCAGTTGCATTCCAGCAGTGTTGGCATCATTTTCTGATGTTTCAGGGTGGACTTGGTGACCTCCAAGTGGTCGAATTGAGATTTCCAAGTGTCGAGCATTTTTTTCCGATAGACTATAATGGGATTCGATATTCGGTCGAGTAGTCGAGTAACGCGGTCTATTCGAATCGAAATTCGAAATTTCAAATATTTCACTACTCGCTCATCTCTAATTATAATATTTAGAATGCTTAGAATACTTACCGTAAAGCAGTTCCAGTTTGTAAATAGTGCACAGCTACATATCAAGAGTGCAAGTAGAGAGATGGAGAACAATATGTACATGTAAAAACACTCTAAAAATATAGAGTAAGTAATATAGGGACATGGGATGCCCAATGCACTATGCACTAGGACGAAGTATCACCCTAAAAAAATATATAAAGGGATATATAGGACGCTTACGCACCATATAGATCCAAATAGGGCTACTACACCAGTTTTATCCATATCCCAAGTATATACACTATTGTGAAGAGAAATGGAATGGCTATGATGCATCCTTAAAACGGTAGCAAAAAATGTTTTCCTAATAACAATAATAAAAAAACTAGAGAGAGGCACAAAACAGCGCAATAGCATGAATGAATAATAGAATACATTATTACAAAAGAAACTAGCGTGTAACATCAAAGTCTCCAACAAAATGGAGCCTCATAGTGTACAGATCAAACTGGCCGGTGACGCGTCGCGTCACTTCCGGCGGAAACGCCGGAAGGGCGCGATCTGCGCACCAGCAGCTGGAACGCAAACCGCCACATCCGGCGTTAACCGGATGTGGATTGGAATGCGCCCTAGGCTGGGTGCACATAAGAACGTCACCGGGGGAGCGTGGACAGGTATGCTTAGCGGGCAAGCGGGTGCCCGAGACGAGCAGAGCCAGAGGAATAATATCCTCTCTCACACACTCCAACTGCCAATAGAAGGTAAGAACTTATCCATTCTTCTCGGGGGATATAAATATAAGGAGGAGCTGAAACTATGCCATATAACAGCCAGGAGGCAAGAAATGGACAGGAAAGGCATTAGGTTATGCAACCAACAATGCATTTAGTATTACACAATCCTCCCTTTCTTTCTCCCCATAGGTAACAAGGATAGCTGGAACATCTTGTGGTGTGGGCAGTGGGAAACAGCTAGCCTGAAAAAACAAAAGCTGAATATTTTTTCTCCAAATAAACAGGTACACACTGCCAGAGGCAGGAAAGCTATAAGGAAAAGGCTGAGGCCCATTAGATAAGGAAATGTACTGAAATAATTAAAGACATGCTTTAATGGCAAATTTCAATCCTATTTAGGAGGCTAAAAAATCTACTTAAAGAGACAGTACAATACACATGGAAAAACTTCAGTTGCCCCCGTGTGAGTGTGAATAGAGGGTATTCCGTAGCCAGACCCTTCTCAGGGAAAATACACAACGGATAACAAGATTTTTAGAACAACATAATCTCAGATAAGGTATATTATTGTTTACATATGAATATTTATATATTGTCTGTATTATAGTGTTGTACCAATAATAGGTAAATACATACAATGAAGAATATAAAAAAACAGCTATGCAATTATACATATAAATATGAATACATCGTGCTAGATACATTATATACTGTATTGTGTTTTTTATGTAGGTGAAAGGGCATTGATAAAGCCGATTTAGCAAGGCGAAACATGTCTGCCCACCTGTGCCCACCTGTAAGGTATTGATAGAAGGCAACGATGATTTCATTTGTATAATATGTAAATTTCATGTTGGATGCCGTCACATGAATTGATGTATGTAAATGTACTATTTTAACGTTATTATGTATGTATTGATAAACATTAATTAAACACGCAATAATTTTATAAAAAGATCTAAGGTGTGGTCATAATCAGAGACAAACCTTGAAAGCGGGATACCTAACCCGAAATATCCATGCAAGAGTACAGTGTACAGATGCTTGGGGCCAGAAGGTTTCAGGACAGAGGGTATCCTAAATCTGCATGAAAGGCGTCAAATAGGGGTGCAGCCGCATATATAAGTCGTGCAAACCTGTCCGATTCAATCTGGTGAGTTCAAACAGTGCATGGTCAAATAAATTATCAATATCTAACCGCTGTCGAAACACCCTAGGAACAGGCAATCTGTGCCTTGTCCTCTGCATATCACCATCCAGATGCTCAAACTGAACGCAAAGAGAATAAAAAGGCTTCATGGTCCAACAGCAAGACAGTTTTGTCCTCCACAACAGAGTTCTCTCCTCCTGTGAGCAACCTAAAAAAACTCGTGTGAAACACCACAATTTAAAGAATGTGTGAAGGTAATCAATGACAGTTGAATCGCCCAAAATATTTTGCGATCGCAAAATCTACACTAATTAAATTCGACTAATGAAAAATTTTCGCATTCGCTTGATAACACTCGAAATAAATTCGCACTAATCGGAAAAAAAACACTATTTTAAGTTGATGAATCGCGCATGGAATTTTCGCTTTCTCAAAAAAACAAACGAAAATTTGAATTCGACCTTTAATGAATCAGGGCCTTTGTGTTGTACCTTTTCTCTCTCAGCATTAACCCTTTAAGTGCCAGCCTTCCTAGAATTTTTGTCACCCTTTGTTGCCAGACCACGTTTCACTATTTGGTGCTACATATGTTCAACCTTGATTTTTGAAGGGATTTCCAGGGATTTTCCAGGAAAATTATATATTGTTTTTTAGCAGAGTCTGAGCTTCAACATGCAATGTCTTGTTTGGCCTTTTTTTAGTGTATTCTCAATACTTTTGGGTGAAAATGTGCAAAAAAATGAAAAAAAAAATATTTTTTGCAATTTGTAGTGTTTTTTTTATAATAAAAAATGTAAGTTTGTCAATAAAATTGTATTGCGTGTGAAACCCAATTTCTCCCGGTCACAGCGGTACCAAATATGTATTGGTAGACACCCTTTCCTGCCCAGAAGACTCCTCCAAACTGAAACAGCGCTTTAGGAGATTTTCAGATAAAATACAGCTATGCTACAAGCTAAGCGCACCTTGCAGTTTTTCCAGAAAAACAACCCTTTACATTTGAAATACCCCCCACAAACTATATATTCTCTGGAAGTACACTCCTCAAGCTTTCTAGGAGTACCAGGTTTGTTGACAAAGTGCGCACCTTGCAATTTTTCAACCAAAACAACCCTTTATATTTGCAATATTCCCCCATATTCCCTGAAAGTACACATATTAAGCTTTCTAAGCGTACTGAGCTTGTTATACACATGAAACATGTTTTCCTAAAATATCAATATGCAAAGAAGAAAAAACAAGCTAAATCTGAATACCCAACATGCATAGGTACTATTAACCCTTTTAATTGCCAGCCTACTTGAAGTTTTGTCACCTTCTGTTGACAGGTAATTTTTCCCCATTTTGCGCCATGTTTAATTGTGATTTTGGCTGGAATTTCCAGAAAAATGATATACATATTTTTTTTGTAGCAGAGTTTAGGCTTTAACATGAAATGTCTTGTTTGTAATTTTTCTACTGTTTTTTAAATATTTTTGCGTAAAAAAACAAAAAAATAAAAAAATATTTTTTAGACAATTGTCTCCTTTATTTAAAAAAAAACCTTTTATTCATGAAAACCATATTGCATGTGATAGCCCCATTTCTCCCAATTACAACGGAACCACATATGTATCAGTAGCCCCCCATTCTTGCCCAGGAGACCCTGAAAATGAAAAGAGCACTTTATAACATTTACAAATAAAATACAACTACTATCCACACTATAAACATAAGGGGTGTTGCCTATATGAAGTAAGTAATTCTTGTAAGTAAAATAAATATCAGATTATATCTTTCTGTTTATTGCGCTTTGCTTTTTTTTGTTGTAGTTTGTTCCAGTGTTTTTTTCCATTGCCCACCTTTCATCAAGCATTGCCCAGCTCCCTCGCTACTCCACACAGCAGCAGTAGAGGACAGCCGCAGGAGGTTAAAAGGTTAGTTGACAGGCAGATTCATTACTAGAGGCAGGTCGCGACAGATGAGCGGCCGCTAGTGCGCACCCCGATCACCCGTCAGACGCTATCACAGAGCTCCTTAGTCGCTATATTAACCTGCCCGCCAATGTTGAATATGATGTTTCTCAGTCGCTATAAATCCACTGTACATTTGTTCACCCAAATCTAATAGTGTCTGGACGTTTTAATGTTGTTGGAATGCTGCAATTTAGAATAATGTTATGTTGTGTATGCTCACATAGACAATATAAAATTATTTGTTCAATTTTTTTACGTGTGTGTGTGTTGATGTAATGAATCTCTGACCACAATTTATTTGAAAAATACAAAAAACTTTTATTATTTTTTAAAAAACGCCCAACATGGGCAGAACACAACGCCGCATAGCTGCCAAACTTAACCCCCCCACCTTATGGCTTTTTCTTCTTCCCCAGCAGCATCAATCTGGTCCTTCGGACATACTGCCTCAGTCTGCGATGCTCAATATTGCAAGCTGTAGGGAATAAGAAATTTTAATAAATCTTTAGATACCTATGAGAGGGGGAAAATTATCAAATAAAATTCCTTAAACCTATTTTATCCCTTAAACATTAGGCTAGCATTGTAAAATATTGCATAAAATTAGCTTAATTTCAGTCCTACCATTCTATATTATCCACCCTAGTCTCACTTTATTAATTACCATAAATAACCAAATAAGGGAAACTTAAGCAGTGAAAGCATGTCCATTTTTATCCAATAATCCCTCACCTATGACAAGTATAGTTATAGAATATACTCTAGAAGTATTATTATAATTATCCCACAGAATCACAGGCTGCCTGTTTAATGTATTTTAACTTAACCTAAGCGGAGCCAACAAACTAGCATGCATACATGCAATTATGAATGTGGCTTGCAAATAAAGCATCTCCATGTCTAATAATAAACCCCAGACTGGCACTAACCTTTATACCTGGCCATGTAGACAGACATATTTCTGTTAGGTATGTGTTATTTAAATTTAAATGTACTCACCATCGCATCTGTGGCTAGGGACCATGCTGCTGGGGGTGGGGAGTATGATGACCGGGTCCGTCTGTGTGGAAACATCTGTTTGGTAAAAAACAGAACAGAAACATTCATAAGCTCTTAATTTTTGATGTTGTTAATCGGCATCCGCCTGAATATAAATTATCAAAAACATTGTTTTTAGATATTAGAATTTTCTTCAAAATAATCACAACTATGCCCAAGTGCAAGATCTGCAGCATAGCTGGTGGAGGTGCCGGCTCTATGATGCCCTGTAAAACAATTATAGGTGGAAAGCATTATATATGTAACAACAAGGTAACCATGGGACTAAACAACCACAATAAGAAATGCAATCACCAGGGGATGAGCTGCTGCTGGTATCCCAGGGAGGGCTCTGGGGCGGAGGCGTGGAGCCTCCACTCCTCACAATGGGCCCAGAAGATCCCAAACCCGATGGGCCACCCTCCTCTTTCTCACTCCCTGATCCTTGAGGGAGTGTGGGCAGGTCCCTTGGCTCCTCCCCACTGGGACTCCCCACTTGAGAGTGGCCACAGGGGGTTTGGGACTCGACTGAGTCCGACTGTGAGGAGCTGAGGCTCCATACTGCCCTCACCCCAGCAGCATGCTTCACTCTGGCTTCATCCCCTTCCTCCCCTGGGTCCTCAAGATGAGATCTACGAGAAGGACCCTCCCCTGCAGACTCAACCAAGTCTAACACTCGTGTGCGGGGGGAGGATCCCCTTCCTGTGTTTCCCCAGGGGAGGACGCTTATCTGTGGAGAGGAAACAAAAGGAAAATATGAAGAAATCACACTAAAATACATTACTCAGCCCACTTTATAGAAATGAAAATTATTTAGTTAGTTTACACTTACTAAGATGCATAGGCATTATAGAGCCGGTATACGCCCTCATTGTCCCGGCGCTTAAAGTCGGACCATTTCAGTATTATTGCCTGAGCTTAGTTTTGAAGCGCCTGGACACTGAGGCTTGCACCTCCATCACTATGCTGCTCTTTGGACTCAGGGCATAGTCGTACTCCTTACAGCAGAAATCCTAAGAAGAAAAAAAAACAAAATATGCTATTGAACAATTTAGACATTTTCGCAAAAAACTTTTTTATTAAAATAAAAAGGCTAAAAAAATTTGAAACTAAGGCCTTTTTTAATTTTAAAATCACCAGACAAAACCCACAATGAAAAAAAAAAAAAATTGCCAATTTAAAATCCAAAATAAAGGTTGCCCTGAACATACTAACATACTTCAAAATACATTAGAGATTTAGGTTTAGCAGCTAGAAGAAAAAAACGCTTACTTTCACGACCTGGCCATTTACCCGAGGATCCACCCTCTTACTGGTTTTCTTGGGGGAGTCAGGGGGGGCAAGGGAAGCTGAAGGGGCAGGGCGGGTGTCTGAATCGGAGGAGGAGCTGCGGAGACGTCTTGCTGGTCTTCTGGGCCTCATTGTGGCTCCTTGTAGGTGTAAAACCGAAAGTACACAAAACGAAAGTGAAAGCAAAACCTTTGCCCCTCCTCGCAAAATAAAAATGCTAAGAAAAGCCTATTATACCGATATGAAACACAAAATTAATAATGCGCACGCATACCAATGTTCGGCGCTATAGGCACACATGCAAAATCCATATTTATCAACTGTGGAGCGCTGCATGCTGGGAACGACAGCGACTGCTCAGTGTGAACGAATCTCTGTGAATCCTACCGTATTCAACAAAATTTGACAGTGCGCAAATGCAGGCGTTCTAGATTGTGTGGCTGGAGGACATAGCGGCAGACGATGTGTGAATAAAGTTATTTTTTATACACATGAACAACATTAAACAAGCTAAATACACTGGAATGACATTGTTGGAGGGGTGTGACATTAAAACTTCACTGCCAGACAAGTAAATACATTTAAAAAAAAAATGGAAAAAACCCTACATACTGGTCAGGATACATGTGTGAAGCATTTGTATTATTTAAAAAAAAAAGGACATAGAAATGGGATTTAACGATCGTCCATTGAAATGTATGGGAGTGCGGCAGGTAGCGAGAGGTAAGACATGGTGCTCTGAAAGTTTAAACACTGGTGCTGTACGCTGAGGCTGGGATAATGATGAATCGTACACTACATGGCGTTATCCCAGTCTCTCAACAGGATCGGCTTCATAAATGTGTAATTGCGTGCTGTGGCCAGCATTCTCATGCCGATACCTGTCGCTAAATAGCCACTACCTGTCACTATCCCTTTATGAATAAGGCCCTGAGTGTTAGAGGACAGTGGTGGGGGTGGAGGATTTGAGAAAGCCGTGGAGGACAGCAGCAGGGGGTTGATGGGTTAGATGAATAGTAGAGGACAGTGGCAGGGGGCGGAGGGTTAGGTGAGTGGTAGAGCACAGCGTCAGGGGGTAGAGGATAGTGGCAGGGAGTAGATGACAGTTGCAGTAAGTAGATGACAGTGGTAGGAGGTAGATGACAGTGGTAGGGGGTAGAGGACACCGACAGGGGGTAGAGGACAGCGGCAGGGAGTAGAGTAAACAGGAGGGGGTAGATGAGTGTGGCAGGGGGTTTCAACAGCAGGCCATCGTAAATCAGATCAGCATAGTCAAAATCACAGGATTCAGTACAATAGAATGCATCTTGATTTGGTATGCCCCACAGTTCTAAACCTCTCAATTTGGGATCCTATGCTGTTTAAATGCAACATCAGAGGGCTTTCCTCTGCACCAGTGTTCCTGCTCTCTGCTGGCCTGCCAGGGGGGCACACATAGTGGAGGCATAGAGATACAGCTACTCGTGGCCGCATTTGAACAGTGTGGTGCCACTCAATTAGTTGAAGATGTACTGTAATACAAAGTGACTGTAAACAGACATGTCCACACATGCTTTGGTGCGGCCTCTATGCTGATTGTGGCTTTTAAAGTAGTAATAGCTGGGGACCCCTGTTCTAGGATAAGCCATTACCCAAAGGAGGTCAGCATAATATCTATCAGCACAGAAATAACGTGTCTGGGAGTCATAGTTGGTGTCTCCTGCATTTTAGCCACTTTTTGTAATTTCAGGAGAGAAGTTCAGACTTGCACCTTGCACTTTTTGCCACTTTTTGCACAAATAGTTTTTAAATTAATTTAATATATGAATTCCATGCTTGCTGTATTATGATTATGATGAGGTATCAATTTTCTCCCCACCATTTACACATCCTGTATGTTTGTATGTCCTGTGTGGTATTGTCTTATGTTTTGAATGTGTTTTTAATGTCAATTGTATAGGTTGTGGTTGTAAACATTTAATAAAGTTTGATATTAATTTTTGATTCTGAGTTGGAGTGCCTCCCCTATTGTGTTTTTGAGGTATCCTATATATGGCTGTTTGAGCCTGGGTGTACCACCCTTTATTTTACTTTGTGGGTTGAACCCCCCTTTTTGGATTGAACAAAGCATCTAACTCACTGGGCACCATGGCCAGGGCAGCCCACTGCTTGTACCAGTACGTTTGCACTAACTGCCCCTTAGTGGCATCACTGGTGTGGTTAGCTTTGCATGCAGGGTGTACTGAGTCCAAAAATCAGTCCAAGGATTCACAGGCCCTGATCAGCCCACCACTAGCCTATGCTATACCATTGCAAGAACAGATGGGCAGTGGAATACATGACATAAGTTTTAGGGTTTGATGTTGTGGCAAAGGTGGGGAGCAGTATGCCCCCCCCCCCGTTTGCATGGATGGATAAAAAACAGAAAAACAGAGCACAAATTCCTAGTCATATAAGTACACATTCTTATTAATCGTGTATGCCTGCCATTTTGTTCTTGTCTCTTCCATACTCTATGTGAATGGTCTCTGTTTCTTAGAACTAATCAATCACTGTGAATGTATTCTCATATTATACCTTCTTGTTTAACTCCACAGTGTTGTCCTCCCTTAAAGGATATGCCCCATCAAATAGTAACTAATACCCAAAAAAAGAATGAAGAAAAAAAAGAAAGTCACATTTACATTTCTGATGCCATTGCTTCTCTGATATAGAAAATGTTGTAAAAATGCCATATTATATATTTTATACTATTCTGTCTTCAGTTGTGTGGGCAGTGCTGTGTGGCTCCGAGGTAGGCGAGGGTTAAGCAAGCTCCAGGCCCATTATTCTTAGTCCACACATGAAGAACGGTTTCCCGGAATCTTATAAGAGAAAGTGAAAGTAAATTGGAGGTTATAAAAAAAAATCGCAGAGAACCTCAGTTCTACGGCGAGGTTCTTTGTTGAGCAAGCAACACCATCGCCACAGAAGTAAGGGAAATTAGCAAATTTCAATTATTTTTCCCCTCAGCAGCAAGCAGATTATAGTCTAAATACCGGTAGTTCTCCTGGCGGCAAAGAATGTATATTGTGCTCTTTGTATAATGTTGTTTGTTGCACGATAAAAAATTCCTAATTATCTATAAAAAAGGAAGTTAAAAAATAAATAACTCATAGAACAGTACAGGCAAACCAAAAACACGGTGATCGACTTGGATCACTGTGATAGTCCAGCCCATCCATCTGCTCCTTCTTGCTCTAGCCATCCTATCCTTCGCTCTCTACTTCCAGCTCATCCCATCCGTCCATCCCTCCCTCTCTCCTCCCAGCTCATCCCTCCTATCTATCCCTCCCTCTCCTCTCAGTTCTGTCCATCCATCCACTCCTTCTAGCTCTAGCCATACACCCATCCCTCCATCTACCCATCCATCCCTACTATCCATCCCCCCCCCTCTTCCCAGCTCATGCCTCCTATCTATCTATCTATCTATCTATCTATCTATCTATCTATCTATCTATCCCTCTCTCTCCTCTCAGTTCTGTCCATCCATCCAATCCTCCAAGCTCTAGCCATACACCCATCCCTCCATCTACCCACCCCAGATCATCCCATCCATCCATCCCTACTATCCATCCCTCCCCCTCCCCTCCCAGCTCATCCCACCTATCTATCTATCTATCTATCTATCTATCTATCTATCTATCTATCACTCTCCTCAGTTCTTCCCATCCATTCACTCTTCTTAGCTCTAGCCATACACCCATCCCAGCTCATCCCATCCATTCCTCATATTCATCCCTCCCTCCTCCTTTTCCCACCCTGAAAAGACTGAAGGTATGCAACCAACCTTGCCTGCAGTTACCCTACGACCGCCACATCACTCGTATCTGAAGGCAAAAGGTGATAGTTAAACTGGATGCTGTTTGTAGGACCCGAGTGTGGTGTCCCTAGGTGGTCTTGTGCCAAATGCACTCACCCGGTTTGCCTGACCCTGGAGACCGGACTACAGAAAAGCAGAACTCTGCTGAACTTTGTTCGAATTTACACTTGTAAATCCTGTAAGTCCACTTTAAAGTGGAACAACCACCCCCTGACAAAAAAGACCCCACAGCCCTCCACATACCCTCCAGACATAAGGTTTGCATCAGAGCCACTTGGGCTGGGTGTAGCTTCCAACCTATACAGTAATACTAATAGATTTATTTAACCCCAGCTGTTCAATTCCACATTGATGTGTATCAGGCACTATCAAAATTATTGTAATACATAATTAACTAAAATCAAAACTGCATTGATTAAATTAATCTGCAACTGATTATGCAACAGAGTCAGTGGCACACCCAGGATTTTGTCCTAGGGAGGTTACAGTTGGGAGAGGGACGTGGCCTGAAAGAGGCTTTGCACCCTAGAAGAAGCATGCCTCTAAAGATTTGAAGATGAGTAGTTGGGGGGAGTGGATAAGCTTGCAGAAATAAACAGTAGAGGACAATGGAGGGATTAGGTGAGAAGCAGAGTACAGTGGCAGGGGTGGAAAAGCTAATAATGGAGAGCAGCAACTGGGTGAACAGGTCAGGTGAGCAGTGGAGGACAGCAGCACTGGGCCGAGGGGTTTGGTTAGTGATGAGTGGAGTGGTAGAGGACAGTGGCAGAGGGTTAAGGGTTAGGTAACTGGAGGAGGCAGGGGATAGAGGACAGCAGCAGGAGGTGGAGGGGTATGGTAAGTAGTGAAGGACAGCAGCCGGGGGTGGGTTATGTGACTGATAGAGGACAGTGGCAGGGGGTGAAGGAGTTAGGTGAGAAGTAGAGGACAGAGGCAGGAGGGTGGAGGGGCAAGGTGAGCAGTCGAGGTCAGCGCAGGGGATTGAAAAGTTCGCTGAGTGGTAGAGAACAGTGGCAGGGAGGAGGGTTTAGGTAGTGTTAGAAGACAGTGGCAGGGGGTGGAGGAGTAAGTTGAGTGGTAGAGCACAGCTGCAGGGGGTAGATGCCAGTGGCAGGAAGTAGATGATAGCGACAGGGGGTAGAGGACGGCGGCAGGGGATAGAGGACAGCAGCAGGAGGTAGAGGATACGGTAGGGGGTAGATGCCAGTGGCAGGAAGTGGGTGACAGTGGAAGGAAGTAGATGACAATGGTAGGGGGTAGAGGACAGCGGCAGGGGGTAAGGTACACAGTAAGTGGTAGATGAGAGTGCCAGGGGGTTTCACACAGCAGGGCATCTTCAATAAGATCAGCATAGTGAAGATCACAGGATTCAGTCCAATAGAATGCATCTTGATTGAGATGCCCCACAGTACAAAACCTCTCCATTTGGGATCCTACGCTGTTCAAATGCAACATCAGAGGGGCTTTCCTCTGCAGTAGTGTCCCTGCTCTGAGCTGGCCTGCCAGGGGGGCACACATAGTGGGGCATAGGGATGTGGCTACTTGTGGCCACATTTGAACAGCACGGTACCACGCAATTAGTTGAAGCCCCTTTTTGTTTAACCCTGATGAGGCCAGATGGTGCCACTGTAAATAGGTGTTCATTGTCTTTTCTTTTTTGGTATTATAGTTACAAGCAGTTTTTCTGCAGTGGATTGTAATATCCAGAGTGTGAACTTGGAGCTGTACATTGTATCAGACGCACCATGATGCCTGGCAGGTTTCCAAGGGGATTGTGTATATATAATGTATCTTTATTTTTGTTACATTGTCTTGTTACACATGTCACACACAGCTGCCTGTTTAAGATTCTTTTCTTTGAAAAGTGTTACAATTTCTTATAGTGATCACCTGTATTACAATATGTATCTGAATGTCCAGATGTTATTTCTTGTTTAAAGCCTAGAGCAGGGGTACTCAACTACTTTCAGTGGAGGTCCACTTACCAGGGTCTGCCGTGGGATGAAGGTCCGACCTGCACACCGACAGCAAACCCTGGGGGGGGGGGGGGGGGGGGGGTAAGTAAGAGTGCATGTCACGGGCTGGGAGAAGGGTTAGGGGAGGGTGCAGATCAGCTGCTGGGGGGTAGGTGAGGGTCAGTGGATGTGTAGAAGGGTTAGGTGAGGGGTGCAAGTTAGCAGCTGGGGAGAAAGTTAGGTGAAGGGTACAGGTCAAGGAGCTGGGGTGAGGGTTAGGTGAAGGGTACAGGTCCAGGAGCTGGGGTTAGGGTACAGGTCCAGCAGCTGGGGTGAGGGTTAGGTGTCTGGCAATAATGAATTGCAATCAACAGGTCCACACACTGGCTGCTTTCATGCTCCATCATCTATCTATAGCCTGTGTGCAGCAAAGCATGAGGGTGCATGTGAGTGGCTGGGAGCGGGATAAGGTAAGGGGTGCAGGTCAGTGGCTGGGAAGGAGGGGGTAGGTGGGGTGCAGGTCAGTGACTGGGAAGGAGGGGGTAGGTGGGGGTGCAGGTCAGTGGCTGGGAAGAAGGGGGGTAGGTGGGGTGCAGGTCAGTAGCTGGGAAGGAGGGGGTAGGTGTGGGGGTGCAGGTCAGTGGCTGGGAAGGAGGAGGTAGGTGAGGGTGCAGGTCAGTGGCTGGGAAGGAGGAGGTAGGTGAGGGTGCAGGTCAGTGGCTGGGAAGGAGGGGGTAGGTGGGGTGCAGGTCAGTAGCTGGGAAGGAGGGGGTAGGTGGGGGTGCAGGTCAGTGGCTGGGAAGGAGGAGGTAGGTGAGGGTGCAGGTCAGTGGCTGGGAAGGAGGAGGTAGGTGAGGGTGCAGGTCAGTGGCTGGGAAGGAGGGGGTAGGTGGGGTGCAGGTCAGTAGCTGGGAAGGAGGGGGTAGGTGGGGGTGCAGGTCAGTGGCTGGGAAGGAGGAGGTAGGTGGGGGTGCAGGTCAGTGGCTGGGAAGGAGGGGGTAGGTGGGGTGCAGGTCAGTAGCTGGGAAGGAGGAGGTAGGTGAGGGTGCAGGTCAGTGGCTGGGAAGGAGGAGGTAGGTGAGGGTGCAGGTCAGTGGCTGGGAAGGAGGAGGTAGGTGAGGGTGCAGGTCAGTGGCTGGGAAGGAGGGGGTAGGTGGGGGTGCAGGTCAGTGGCTGGGAAGGAGGAGGTAGGTGGGGGTGCAGGTCAGTGGCTGGGAAGGAGGGGGTAGGTGGGGGTGCAGGTCAGTGGCTGGGAAGGAGGGGGTAGGTGAGGGGGCAGATCAGTGGCTGGGAAGGAGGGGGTAGGTGGGGGTGCAGGTCAGTGGCTGGGAAGGAGGGGGTAGGTGAGGGGGCAGATCAGTGGCTGGGAAGGAGGGGGTAGGTGGGGGTGCAGGTCAGTGGCTGGGAAGGAGGGGGTAGGTGAGGGGGCAGATCAGTGGCTGGGAAGGAGGGGGTAGGTGGGGGTGCAGGTCAGTAGCTGGCTGACGCAGTATGCCTCTCAGCTGGGGTTGCAACTGTGGCCTGCACACCTGCCGTGGGATCAATTGGGGATCCCTGGGGATGCACAGAGTCTCAGAGACAGGCCTAGGTCCTGATTTGGGATGCCCCAGGGATGAGGAATTATGCCTTCCTGGGAGGCTGACTTTTCTATTGAAGGTGGAGCAAACGTTTTAAAAGACTCTTAGTCTGCTTAGTTATGCCTCCTTACTCTGGCCCTGTGGGAAATAAACAGGCAGACCATGAGTCTTATGAGACTTTAGATCCACTTTAAAGGTGAAGCACTTGGGGGGGCTAGGAGGGAGCATTAAATAAATGACCCTATCAGAATAACTGTATCCCTAACTTACACTTTGTGCGATCCTGTCGTCCAGCATTGCTCCTCCTGACGCTGCCTGATGCTAATGATGAGTCATTGATGTCAGCACACTGGCCGCTTCTGTGCTCCGTCGCCTGTCTGCAGCCTGTGTGCAGCAAAGCATGACAGGCTTTGTTCCCGCGCCTCCCGGCTCCCCTCCGCTTTCCTCTGTTATCTCCTCTCCAGCCATCCTCCCCCTGCGGCGCTGCCAGTGCACGATGAGGTAGCAGAGAGACAGGTGGCAGGAACTAAAACTATATTTGTGTGTTCCTGTGGGGGGCACTAAAAGACAGCGCACAGCTCAGTGAGAGCTCTGCTGGAAGCGCGGCCGGAAGAAATATCAATCTGTGAAACGGCTCCAGGGACACTACACCAGCCCTGGGCAGCGGTCCGGACAAATGGCGTCTGCGGTCCGGATTCGGACCGCGGTCCGCCATTTGAGTACCCCTGGCCTAGAGTGTGCAGCAGGTAGCACTCTGCTGTAACTCACCTCTGCACACGATCCTTTTTCTGCCAGCACTAGGAGTGTTCCATCCTTCGGTTTCAAACGCCGCTGATAGGAGAGGGATTGCGGGAAGATGTGGGTTACACGCTTAGGTGAAGAGGGTTGATGGGTTGCTCAGCAGCCCATCAACCAGCTTTTGAGTGTTTGTGCCGAAGTCCTTGTTCGGGTTTGGGCACTCGAATTCGCAAGGTTCGGTACAAACCCAAACTTTGCCGGTCGGGTTAGCCCATCACTACTTATAACCTATGAGCTGGAAAATGCAGAGCAGGGTGACAGCAAACCATGCAGAGGAGGAGGGGCATGCAGAGCAGAGTGTCTGTTCAGAATAAAAAGGGGATAATAGTTGGACCCTGCTTTAGGATTATGCTGGCCCCACAGGCGACACAGTCTCCTTGGGCAATTGCGTCATGTCACACCTAACTGCAGGCAGTAAAGCTGCATATATAGTATATACTGTATACTATAGATTAAAATGATGTAAGCCCACTTTTGATGGCCTTTTTGAAAGTATATATTTTTTTCTCTACTGATTTCTCTAAGGTGCTCACCTTATCTATTATTTTTTATATAAACTCTATAAAACACAAAAAATTAGATCAGCTCAGCACATTGAGGACATCATCTTGGCACACCAAAAAATATATATTTTCAAAGTGGACTTTACCTCCTCCTTTTAAAGAGGAAAAAAACTGAGAATTTGACTTGCCAGGGTTTTGTTCAAGGCCCGCCAAAATGGGATAGTCTGCTGTTTTAAACCCCCCAGTTTGCCCAGTAAAACCCGCCTCCCCTTGGTCCAATGGTGCATGTGCAGGCTCTCATCGAATCAGAGCCCTTTGTCATGTTTACATCCTTCGGCAAAGGGTTCTGATTGAGTTCAATGAGGAACACGTGCTGCCGCATTCCCCTGTTTCCTCGGCTGTGCACACATTCCTGTCCCAGCCTATCTGAATGGTGTGTGGTGGGGATGTGGGGGCAGCGGCAGCATACCCTCCCAATTAAAAACAATCAGAGCCTTGTGCCGAATGATATAGTTAAGGCAAAGGGCTCTGGTTGGAGGAGAGCCCACGTATCTGCCATTGGACAGGATAAAGGTTAGTTATTACTGGCACACTGGAAACCCTGGGGGTTTCACACAGCGGGGTATCCTGAATTGGGATTATGCCCAGAGTCCCAAATATTTAGGGGTCAGAGAATGTGCAAATTACTCCAGCTCTCCAACATTGGAACCCATCCCCCAGACTCGGATTAGACATACCTCTCAACTTGGGTAAATGGGGACATTTGGCAGAGTACATGCAACGCACCTTGAGGCAAATGTTTCAATTAATCCACATGCCTGGTTACACCGCCTAGCCACTCCCATGCCACACCCCTAACTATCCTAGATTCCCTGCCTATTGGAAATGTGATGAATGGAATGAGCTGGAAAGGGTGGATGAGATGTGCTGGGAAGGAAGGGGTGGAATGAGCTGGGAAGAAAGGGATGTTTGGGATGAGCTGGAAAGAGCTAAAGAAAGGGATGAATAGAATGAGCTGGGAGGTGTGGAAAGGAGGGATAGATGGGATGAGCTGGGAGAAGCGGTAGGGATGAATAGCTGGAGCCAGAAGTCGAATGGACAAGCAGAGGAGGGGACAGGGATAGGAGAGGTACATTCCATTCAGCAAGGTTTTCTCTCCTCTCTATTGTGCCTTCCAAGGTTGCCAAGGCTGCCCCTCAACCGGCGCAAGCCACGCTTCCCCACAAATCATGCTGCCCCTCAACCTGTCCCAGTCACCCCCCTGCACATCATGCTGCCCCTCAACCTGCACAAGTCACACCTCCCCATACATCATGCTGCTCCTCAACCTGTCCCAGTCACCTCTCTCTGCATATTATTTTGCCCCTCAACCTGTCCCAGTCACCCCTCCCTGCATATCATTCTGCCCCTCAACCTATCCCAGTCACCCCTCCCTGCACATAATGCTGCCCCTCAACCTGCCCCAGTCACCTCTCCCTGAACATCATGCTTCCCCTCAACCTGCCCCAGTCACCCCTCCCTGGATATTATTCTGCCCCTCGATCTGGCCCAGTTAACCCTCCCTGAACATTATACTGCCCCTCAACCTGTTCAAGCCACACCTCCCCACACATAATGCTACCCCTCCCTGCATAAAATACCACCCTTCAACCTTTTTCAGTCCCCTCTCCCTGCACATCATGCTGCCCCTCAACCTGCCTCAGCCCCTCCGCACACACCATGCTGCCCCTTAACCTGTCCCAGCCCTATTTCCTACATATGCTTCTGCCCCTTAACTTGTCTTAGCCACATCTCCACGCACATCATGCTGCTCCTCAATCTTACCCAGCCCTACCTCCCACATAGTCTGATTCCCCCCAACCTGGCACAGACCTACCTCCCGCATAACTCATCCCAGCCCTAGTTACCACATGTCATTCTGCACCACCATCTACTACAGCTACCCCTCCTCATACACCATGCTGCCCCACTCGCTGCACATCATGCAGAGTGCTGACCAACCTTTCCAAGTCCCCCTCCTCAACATCTCAGATGTCTCAGTGTCTCACTGTCATCCACTGGACAGTGACACATGGAGCTGTTTAGGCCTCGACAATGAAGAAGGAGACAGAAGCAGTGAGGCTCATGTGCACTGTGAAGTGGAAGATGAATGTGTCACTGTGTGTTGATGGACTTTCTTTTGTGCTAAAAATTGGGGAAGATTTAAGACTTTACCAGGTGTTCCCCCCACCAATGATTACTTTCCCCATGGAAGACTCACATGTATATGGTGTAAAGCTTATGTCAACGTAGCATGCCCAGCTGTGCCAACATTAGCCAATTCCAGCTGTTGTCCAAATGCAGTGGCAACAAACACTGGAGATCTCACCAGTAGTGTGGGGTAAGTTGAATTATTTTGGGCCCTGACAGATTTCTTGTGCAGAAACCTATGCTGTGGCAATCTTTCTTGTAATTGTCATTATTGAACCCTCTTAAAAGTGTTACAGTCATGAAATTTGGTCCATTTTTGCCTGTACATCTCATCAAGGTCATGGATGTGTTGTTCTCAAAATTCTCCAGTCGGCTTATCTGATCTAATCCAGGTCTGCACTTTAATTATCTGTTTTTCCCTTTCAAGCTTTAGTGTGACACACATCATTACTGTTACTGTTTCCCACTTCCAGCTGCAATAGTGAATATCTATGGGGGAGCTTTAACCTCTTTTTATAAGCAAATTCCATGATGAGGTATCAATTTTCTCCCCACCGTTTACACATCCTGTTTGTATGTCCTGTGTTGTATTGTCTTATGTTTTTAATGTCCATTGTATAGGTTGTGGTTGTAAACATTTAATAAAGTTTGATATTAATTTTTGATTCTGAGTTGGAGTGCCTCCCCTATTGTGTTTTTGAGGTATCCTATATATGGCCATTTGAGCCTGGTGTAGAACCCTTTATTATACTTTGTGGGTTGTGCAAACCCCCCTTTTTGGATTGAGCAAAGCATCTAACTCACTGGGCACCATGGCCAGGGCAGCCCACTGCTTGTACCAGTACGTTTGCACTAACTGCCCCTTAGTGGCATCCCTGGCGTGGTTAGCTTTGTATGCAGGGTGTACTGAGTCCAAAAATCAGCCCAAGGATTCACAGGCCCTGATCAGCCCACCACTAGCCTATGCTATACTATTGCAAGAACAGATGGACAGTGGAAGACATGACATAAGTTTTAGGGTAAGATGTTGTGGCAAAGGTGGGGAGCAGTATGCCCCCCCCCCCCCCCCCGTTTGCATGGATGGATAAAAAACAGAGCACAAATTCCCAGTCATATAAGTACACATTCTCATTAATCGTATGTGCCTGCCATTTTGTTCTTGTTTTTTCCATACTCTATAGGGTCGATTCAAAGAAACATGTTACTGCTTTGACTTTGGTGCCGATCATCCTATTTTTCCCGAACGCTCGTGCGTTCGTATGAACTTGCGAGTGATTCTATAAGCTAATACGTTTCTATCCTAAAATGTACGTCCGTTCGTATGTTATGTTCCGAACTTGGCACAGTCATTTGTCAATCGTAAAAAACACGTTGATGTGCTCACTTGTTGCGGCGGCAGCCTGTTTTTTCGCCCTCTTCCATCGTCCACCTCTTCCAATTACTTGCGTTTGCCTCTGGTTTTCAATGGTTTTTGGCCTCTTATATTCGTTCGTTCGTATGTATATAAGGTCTTGCGCATGCGCGATCCAAGCTACACTCCCCAAACCAATGTGGGCCCTATCTGACACTACCAATCTCACCACTACTACTTCGCGCCAGTCTAACACTTACCTTTATGAACCCTAAAACTTACCCAAACCCCTTAGCGCTTGCATTCTTCTTCATTTTGACGAGGCTAAAACTTACCCAAACCCCTTAGCGCTTGCATTCTTCTTCATTTCTCGGACCCTAAAACTTACCCAAACCCCTTAGCGCTTGCATTCTTCTTCATTTCTCGGACCCTAAAACTTACCCAAACCCCTTAGCGCTTGCATTCTTTGTCATTTTTCGGACCCTAAAACTTACCCAAACCTCTTAGCGCTTGCATTCTTCTTCATTTCTCGGACCCTAAAACTTTCCCAAACCCCTTAGCGCTTGCATTCTTTGTCATTTTTCGGACCCTAAAACTTACCCAAACCTCTTAGCGCTTGCATCCTTCTTCATTTCTCGGTCCCTAAAACTTACCCAAACCCCTTAGCGCTTGCATCCTTCTTCATTTCTCGGACCCTAAAACTTACCCAAACCCCTTAGCTCTTGCATCCTTCTTCATTTCTCGGACCCTAAAACTTACCCAAACCCCTTAGCGCTTGAATCCTTCTTCATTTCTCGGACCCTAAAACTTACCCAAACCCCTTAGCGCTTGCATCCTTCTTCATTTCTCGGTCCCTAAAACTTACCCAAACCCCTTAGCGCTTGCATCCTTCTTCATTTCTCGGACCCTAAAACTTACCCAAACCCCTTAGCACTTGCATCCTTCTTCATTTCTCGGTCCATAAAACTTACCCAAACCCCTTAGCGCTTGCATCCTTCTTCATTTCTCGGACCCTAAAACTTACCCAAACCCCTTAGCGCTTGCATCCTTCTTCATTTCTCGGACCCTAAAACTTACCCAAACCCCTTAGCGCTTGCATCCTTCTTCATTTTCTCGAGCATAAAACTTACCCAAACCACTTAATGTACATATGTCTATATGTTTATAAGCATGTATTTTCGTGTTTGTGTAAATGTATTTTTTGGCGCATATTAGAAATGACAACTTTCTAAAGCCTTAAAATCTTATTTATTTTTGTTTGTTTTTTTTTTGGTCTAAAAACTTTTAAAACTTTTTTTATTTTTAAAAATTTAAAACTATATTACAAAATTAGCCAGGACCAAGGGCACTAATCCTCCTCCTCTTCTTCTTCTGTTGGCCCCAACGTCGCCTGTATGGCCATCAGCTCGGCCACCAACTCCTGGATCCTTTTTTTTTTGGCAGCCACTGTTTGTGGCCTCATCCCTGTAACCAATAGAGAAATAAACATAAATAGTAGTACCAGACCGGTTTGTATGCTGGGAATAGATTTTTGGTTAATCAAATACATGTAAATGCATGACATATGTCATTCTTCCAAGGGATAAAGTAAATGCATTTCCCACAGGTAAGTAGTGAAACTCCTTAAACCGGACCTTCAACATGATGTAATGAAAATCAAAAACTCTTTCCAAATGATTCTGCACCAGATAAAAGTACATTTTGGTGCATTTTTTATTACTGCGCCGCCATCTGGACTCAGAAGCATAACACTTAATGAGGAGAGGAGAGTGGGATAAAGTACAGGGGAGCAGGTTACAGTTGTGCTTTGGTAATACAGAGCATAGTTGGGTTCAGGGAAAGGTCAGCAGTATTCTGAATAATGGCATGGCTACTTACTTTGTTGGTGGCCGACAGATGGCTGGTTGGGGCCAACAGGATGCCCTTGGTCCTGGCTATGCTGTGAAGAAGTCCCTGGAGAAACATGTGACATTTGGTTAGTTGTTGTATAGAGTCACTATTTCCAACATATCTGGCTCCCAGTCTGGCTGACATCACTCACCTTCGCCAGGATCAACTTCAAGCATCTCTGCTGCCTCCTCCTCCACTACCTCACCCGCTCCCGAAGCATCTAGAAATACATAATAAAGGAGCACTTAGTTTTTTTGCTTGCATGTATATCTTAGTGCATATACATGAAGAGTGACATACCAGAGCCTTCCCCATGCCTGGCCGGGTATGACTCTACGCCCACGCGGTTGCGCCCCTCCTCTGTGGTAAGGTCCAGGGGCTGGTCTGAGGAGGCCACAGAGGAGGGGTAGGTCCGTCGCCCGGGAGATCCACCACCTTCACTCACAGATGCAGAAGCATGCAGCACTGGTCGGCCTGTGCGCCTCCGGGTGCGGCGAATTCTGAAATCCATTTCCAACACTAACAAAGAAAAGTCATTATAAATAAAGGCATAACTTATAAATTTGGAACATATACCATGCAATCGCTTTGTACTTACTTGGAAAATGGATCCCAAAAAACCTCCGCACCCGGGCCATGTGCAGACGTTTCAGGTCCGACCAATGCTGCATTATCTGGGTGTGAGTGAAGGTGGTGCTGGTGACACGCTGGATTTCCGCGATGATCTCCCGGGCGATGTCCCTTTTTTTGCAAACATTGGGCGCGAAGTCATATCGGCGCTGAAGCATGATCTGAAAAACATAATGGACACAGAGCTTTTACTTTTACACACAGAGCCATATGTGTTGCATCACAAGTTGCGAATGTAATGTCATTAACACACACATTTAGAGTGCAAGCCATTTTTGGGGAGTGCCTTAAAGCGGACGTTCACTCTGAATCAGAGTCTGGTCTTATGTTATATGTTTCACACACCCTGTACATACAGATTGCCAACATTAAAAATCAGGCCACCTGCATCTATGGCATGTTATGATGGTTTTAACATCCAAGATGGTGGCTTATGTAAAATGCCATCTTTGCAGCCAGCCTGCAAACAGGAAGTGCATGCAAACTGGAAGTGTGTGTGCTGCTCTGCATTCTTGGAATGATGACCTTCCCATGACCACAGCTCTGCTGTGTCTGAGCAAAGCACAGCTAGAACCCACCCCCCTGTACCTTATCCCACTCACCTCTCCTCAGTAAGTGTGATGCTTCTGAGTACAGATGTCTGCGCGCATATCCTAAATTCTGGAACAGAGTTTCAGGCCAGTGGAGGCAAGACTAATACGTTATTGGCTTCAAATGGCCAATATTTTAATGTAATAGGCTGTGTACTCGTTTTGTAGGTTTGATTGGTTTTTAGTAAATCACGCTGAAGGCCCGGTTTCTGACTTTTTGTGCACGTGTGTGGCTTGCCGTTGTGTTTTTATGTCTTAGCCAAACAGTGGTCCGCAAACATCCGCATCAAGGTCCGAGACAGGCCAGGTTTGTCAGCTCTCCACGCTACTCCACAGGTTAATTAACTGGTGTTAAGCCAGAGCAATTGCCCTAATTAGGACATCAGCATAGAGAGGTGAAAACGTGGCCTGGCTCGGCCCTTGAGGATGAAGTGTGAGGAGCCCTGTTATAAAACATTAAGATCCACAAAACTTGTCACAACCGCATCATTTACATGTAGTACATCAGTCAGTATTAGCTTAAAAGGCAGAGCAAGGCACTTACCAGCATGAGGATCTCTTCTTGTTGACGGGTGAAGATAGTGGGCGCCATCTTTATGCTTCTTCAAGGCAGCAGATAAGTGAAACCCCTGCGGTTTCCTGGTTCCGCACGAACGTACGTCCGTACGATCGCGTAGGCGTGCGCATAGGCGTCAGACGCTGGGCGCCTTATTTAAAGGTCCCTGCACCCAAAGCTCATTCTCTTTGACATTTTTGTGAAAATGGCACCCAAAAAGGCACCACAGAAACGCGGCAAGCCAAGCGAGACCTCTGAGGGCCCAAAAACCAGGTCCCAGCTAGGCCAAAAGAAGCAACGCCCCAAAAAGGCAAGTACCAGCTCGGCCCCACTAAGGGACAGTGGACCCTCCATTCCGCAAAAAAAGGCCACAAAGGCACGTGCCCCTGCGGCCAAAAAACAGGCAAAACGGGTAGGAAGCCCCACAGCAGGCACCAGCACCTCTGCCCCCCGAAGAGGCCGCACAAGGGAGCCCACACCACCCATGCTCTCAAGCCGGGCACTTAGCCAACCCAGGCCCAGAAGCAGGGCCAGAAGCCCATACAGGCCCCGCAGCAGGGCCAGAAGCCCATCCAGGCCCCGCAGCAGGGCCAGAAGCCCATACAGGCCCCGCAGCAGGGCCAGAAGCCCATACAGGCCCCGCAGCAGGGCCAGAAGCCCATACAGGCCCCGCAGCAGGGCCAGAAGCCCATCCAGGCCCAGAAGCAGGGCCAGAAGCCCATCCAGGCCCCGCAGCAGGGCCAGAAGCCCATACAGGCCCAGAAGCAGGGCCAGAAGCCCATCCAGGCCCAGAAGCAGGGCCAGAAGCCCATCCAGGCCCCGCAGCAGGGCCAGAAGCCCATCCAGGCCCCGCAGCAGGGCCAGAAGCCCATACAGGCCCCGCAGCAGGGCCAGAAGCCCATCCAGGCCCAGAAGCAGGGCCAGAAGCCCATCCAGGCCCCGCAGCAGGGCCAGAAGCCCATCCAGGACCAGAAGCAGGGCACCTAGCCCAATACCATGCACCAGCAGGGCACATAGCCCCCCAAGAGTCCCAAGAAAGGACATCATCCTTACAACATCTACACCTGGAAGTTCTGTGGCCAGCCACGCAAGAACACCCAGTCCCTTGGCCAGTCCAGTCCAGTCATTGGCAAGCCAGCAATCCTTGCATTCCCCTACACAGCCCCAGGCCAGAATGTCACCACATGTGTCTGCACACATGGAGGAGCCCCAAAGCCAACCATCTGCCCGCACATTGCGGCGCGGACATTTGAGTGGGCGATTCTCACATGACCAAAATATGGCATTGGCTACTGGCCTTACATTATTCTATGACGAGCTCTATGGGAGCAAATCCAAACACACCACTAATCAGCGCAAAATGGAATTGTTTGAAAAAATCCTACGACAAGTAAATGCAGCGGGGGAAGAGAGGAAAGATGTGTTACAAATCCAAAAGAAAATTTCGGATCTGAAATATGCTGTACGGCAAAAAGAAATTAAAAGGCATAATTACAGGTAAATAAATGATGTATCCAAATGTAATTATTAGGATGTACTGTATGCACCTTTTCTGTGTACCAAACTATATTTTCATTTCAGCATGAAAACTGGAGGTGGCTTTCCAACCAAACTGGAGTTTACACCTGCTGAGGAGATTGTGCTGGGCCTTCTCCATCCTGTCGCGGTCGGTGGCCATGCGGGTCTAAGGGACACAGACTCACCGACCCGTACACAAGGTGAGGAATCTTAATCTGCATGTTTGCCTTGTTGCAAAGTAAATTAAAGATAACTTGGGCTCGCACTAGTGTGCCTGTTTGTGTCCTGTTTGGGTCCCTGTGAATCACACATTTCGGACCGCATACATTATGTAAACTAACAATTAACACTAATTATGTGGCAAGTAACGAAGTTTCATAATAAAAGTGATATATTTGTACACAATCACCAAACACACATCATTAGGGATGTGTTGTCTATTTGTTGTGTGAGTTGTGTTTGAGGTAACAATTTAAAACAAGAGCCACAAACATATCTTACCTAGAGAATGGTATTAAAAATCTAAAGAGGTGCTCTGCAAGTTGTATGCTGACTGGGTACACTTCCTGACTTCGAACTGAGGTCAGTTAGCAGTTTACTCGATCCATTTCACATATCTTAAAGTGAGTGTATTTTACAAATCGTCCCCGTTGCTGTAGAGTTGCTTCAGATTACAAATAGTGGCTTGTTTAATTACCTACCTAAACAATGCTTATGTGTGCGTTTACCTTGTTTTGTTTTCTCTTCTTCAGCCCAGCATGACCCCTCAGCAAGTGTAAACTCACCCCCCAGTTTGAATATGCCTTCCAGGTCCGTACAGCATAGGAGCCCAGATCCCAGTTTTCAGGTACGTTTATTTAGTAACAAAAATGATACCAATTGATTAAGCATGTGTTAAACTGATGGAATCCTAATTAGGGACGCAAACTTAACATTTTTTTTTCAATGTCCCTACAGACCCACACACTCATGGAAGAGATCCAGGAAATGGAGGAAGATGGATCCATGCTGGGCACGTCCGAAGACCTCCCCCTGGGTCCCAATCTGCAACTGCTCCATAATGTTTCTCTGGCCAATCCTCAGCAGCAGAGTGACTCTGCATCCATTGTGCATGCTCATGGGGAGACTGAGACAACAGTCCCCAGTGTTCACTCTGCTGCTGAGGATTTGCCAAGCATGCCTGTTGCTGTTGAGGGGACGAGACAACGCGGCAGGGCACGCCCAAGAGCCAGGGTAATTGTGCGGCGGACTCCATTACGCCGCACAATTTCCCAGGGGAGGCACAGTGCCCTGCTTGATTTATGGAACCAGGAGAGGGACTCTTTTGAGGCAGTGCAGCAAAATGAGCATGCGGAAAGGCATGCCGATATGGTGAACCTCAATACCACCTTACAGGCCATCCTCGCTGAGTTTCGGACCCACAACAGCAACATGGTGAATGCAAGTAATGCCATCCAGGCATCCATGGCTGAATTGACCAATATGCAGAGAAACATTATGGAGCAGTTGCAGATTAACAATGCAACCATGGCCCAGGTTAGGTCCCATCCCCACGGACCTCCACCTGGGTTTTATGGGCAGCCACCCTATTAATTAATCCATGAATGTGTGGGACATCTTTTCTCTTCCCCCCACTGTATTTACTTGTAGTTTGATGTTTAGCTCAATCCATTTTGTGTTTGGCATGCAGGTTGTGTTTTGGATTTGCTCCCATAGAGCTCCTTAGAGTAATGAGTAAGGCCACTAGCCAATGCCATAGGTCTATGTGGAGTGTAGGTGGCAAGTAACATGTGCCACTTATGGCTTTAAAAAATTGTTTGGTTTGTGCTCCTCCTGTTTGCAGACATGTTTGTGTGACATTATGGCCATGCCAAAATATCCCTTGACACAGGCAATATTAAGCACTGGACTAGGCTGGCCTTTGGACTGGGTGTCCTTGTTTGGTTGTGCCACTCACTTCCAGGTGTAGATGTGCTAGATTTGAGTTTTATAACTTCATGCATTTTGAGCCACAGTTGTATGTGGAATGTTTTATGTTATGCACAACCATTCTAAGTCACAAAAGTAAAAAATTTACACACTTACAATACTTGTGGCGTTTTTAGTGGAAACACATTTTACATCACCTTGGGCTAAAGCAGATACATTTTTTGTTAAGAGGTGTAAAAATGAAAATATCAATCTAAGTAAACACCAGGAAAAACATTAGGCAACAATTAAGGCAAAAATGTTTTAATTTAAGGTAATGCCACATTACGGGCAAACAAATAATTGAACAAAAAGGCAAATACACACACACAGAATGGAAAACAAAAACAAGGCTTTAACTAAAATGCTGCAAGATCAAATTTGCTCGCACTGATTGACCAGACTCACTGGGTGGGCCAACATAATTGTCTCCATCATCCTCTAGGGCTGTAGAGGGCAGAACATCCACATAATGGGGGACACGTTCTTGAATTGCAAAAATGTGCAGAACAGCACATGCCATTATGATGTCGATCACTTTTTTAGGATCATATTGCAGGGCGCCCCCGGTATGGTCCAAACACCGAAAACGGGTCTTCAACAGTCCAAATGCCCTCTCAACAACAGCCCTGGTCTTGCACGGTTGTACGCTTCCTGAGAGGCATCCTGGGGCCGCAGCACAGGCGTCATGAGCCAGGGGAGAAGTGGGTAACCGGAATCACCTTAACAAGACAATTACATTCGAAAAATTAACAAATTGCAAGACAACAAACACAAACAATTTGACATATATCAAAATGAGGTAAGCTAAAGGGCCTAAAAATACACCCAGGGCACATTAGAAAAAACACTATTGGCACAAATGTAGTACATCACTAAAAATGCAGCTTTAATAAACCAAAGAATGATAAAACATCTGCACGGACAAGGGTAGTTTGAAATATGCTTTTTTTTCTGGTTTATGAAATGTTACAATTAGGATGCTGCTGAGGGGCACACAACATTTCTATAAAGAATGCACTGTATGCAGTTTAAGTCCACTTTGGCATTTAAAGACCAATACTACAAAAGGACCATAAACTAGCAGATACTTCTGGACAATCTGCTACCCAATATATTTTTTGACATGGAAGTTACAGACATCCTAACCAAAGGTAAAACATTCTGAAGGACAAAGTGAGCCAAGCATTTTTTTTTTTTTGGTTTCATAAAATACACCAAAAAAAAAAAAATGCTGTTTCATGTTTATGTAAATAATTCTAAAGCTAAAATAGCAACAAATAACAGATTCCTCTGAAATATCGATTACAAAAAATAGGTCACACTTACCAAGCAGCCATGCACCCGAAAATTCACCTGACTCAAGCAGCTCAACATCATTCATGCTATCGATGTTCATGCGACGACGCAGGGACAATCTGCTCTCAGACATCCGGATCAACTCGATGCCAAAAAGCATAAGCCCTTGATGTGCCACAAACTCGCTCCTCTCCATCCTACTCCCGAGGCCAAATAGCTGCCGGCAAACATTTCGGAAAGCAGCTATTTAATGGGCTTCAAAACAATTAGCAATCAGCTCTCTGAATTGGTCGCAAGCCCATGTGAATGATGTAAAAAATAGGATCGGACGCAAAAAATACGATTTGGACGGGAAAAACACACAAACTAACGCAAAATATCAGATTGACGTACGAAATGCGTATGTTCATATACGTCTATGCACAAACGATCGTGCGAATACAAAATGGCCCAAAAAAAAGGAAAAAATGACTAACACCCACCCAAACTTACGATTTTCGATCCGAAATCAATTAACTTTTGCTCTTTGAATCGAGGGGTATGTGAATGGTCTCTCTTTCTTAGAACTAATCAATCACTGTGAATGTATTCTCATATTATACCTTCTTGTTTAACTCCACAGTGTTGTCCTCCCTTAAAGGATATGCCCCATCAAATAGTAACTAATACCCAAAAAAAGAATGAAGAAAAAAAAGAAAGTCACATTTACATTTCTGATGCCATTGCTTCTCTGATATAGAAAATGTTGTAAAAATGCCATATTATATATTTTATACTATTCTATCTTCAGTTGTGTGGGCAGTGCTGTGTGGCTCCGAGGTAGGCGAGGGTTAAGCAAGCTCCAGGCCCATTATTCTGAGTCCACACATGAAGAACGGTTTCCCGGAATCTTATAAGAGAAAGTAAAAGAAGTAAATTGGAGGTTATAAAAGAAAATCGCAGAGGACCTCAGTTCTACGGCAAGATAGACAGAGCTCTTCTCCTGGGCAAGCAACACTATCGCCACAGAGGTAAGGGAAATGAGCAAATTTTAATTATTTATCCCCTCTGCAGCAAGCAGATTATAGTCTAAATTACGGTAGTTCTCCTGGCGGCAAATAATTTATATTGTGCTCTTTGTATAATGTTGTTTGTTGCACGATATAAAATTCCTAATTATCTATAAAAAAGGAAGTTAAAAAATTAATAACTCATAGAAGAGTACAGGCAAACCAATAACACGATGATCGACTTGGATCACTGTGATAGTCCAGCCCATCCATCTGCTCCTTCTTGCTCTAGCCATTCTATTCTTCGCTCTCTACTTCCAGCTCATCCCATCCATCCATCCCTCCCTCTCTCCTCCCAGCTCATCCCTCCTATCTATCCCTCTCCTCTCAGTTCTGTCCATCCATCCACTCCTTCTAGCTCTAGCCATACACCCATCCCTCCATATACCCACCCCAGATCATCCCATCCATCCATCCATCCCTACTATCCATCCCTCCCCCCTCTTCCCAGCTCATCCTATCTATCTATCTATCTATCTATCTATCTATCTATCTATCTATCTATCTATCCCTCCTTCTCCTCTCAGTTCTGTCCATCCATCCACTCCTCCAAGCTCTAGCCATACACCCATCCC
Organism: Gastrophryne carolinensis; assembly: GCA_027917425.1. Taxonomy (NCBI): domain Eukaryota; kingdom Metazoa; phylum Chordata; class Amphibia; order Anura; family Microhylidae; genus Gastrophryne; species Gastrophryne carolinensis. The sequence continues at coordinate 40,960,371 of CM051235.1, read as the reverse complement.
TCCATCTACCCACCCCAGATCATCCCATCCATCCATCCATCCCTACTATCCATCCCTCCCCCTCCCCTCCCAGCTCATCCTATCTATCTATCTATCTATCTATCTATCTATCTATCTATCTATCTCTCTCCTCAGTTCTTCCCATCCATTCACTCTTCTTAGCTCTAGCCATACACCCATCCCAGCTCATCCCATCCATTCCTCATATTCATCCCTCCCTCCTCCTTTTCCCACCCTGAAAAGACTGAAGGTATGCAACCAACCTTGCCTGCAGTTACCCTACGACCGCCACATCACTCGTATCTGAAGGCAAAAGGTGATAGTTAAACTGGATGCTGTCTGTAGGACCCGAGTGTGGTGTCCCTAGGTGGTCTTGTGCCAAATGCACTCACCCGGTTTGCCTGACCCTGGAGACCGGACTACAGAAAAGCAGAACTCTGCTGAACTTTGTTCGAATTTACACTTGTAAATCCTGTAAGTCCACTTTAAAGTGGAACAACCACCCCCTGACAAAAAAGACCCCACATACCCTCCATGTGTATCAAGCACTATCAAAATTATTGTAATACATAATTAACTAAAATCAAAACTGCATTGATTAAATGAAGTCAGTCAGTGGCACACCCAGGATTTTGTCCTAGGGGGGTTACAGTTGGTAGAGGGACGTGGCCTGGAAGAGGCTTTGCACCCTAGAAGAAGCATGCCTCTAAAGTTTTGAAGATAAGTAGTTGGGGGGAGTGGATACGCTTGCAGAAATAAACAGTAGAGGACAATGGAGGGATTAGGTGAGAAGCAGAGTACAGTGGCAGGGGTGGAAAAGCTAATAATGGAGAGCAGCAACTGGGTGAACAGGTTAGGTGAGCAGTGGAGGACAGCAGCCAAGGGGTTTGGTTAGTGATGAGTGGAGTGGTAGAGGACAGTGGCAGAGGGTTAAGGGTTAGGTAACTGGAGGAGGCAGGGGATAGAGGACAGCAGCAGGAGGTGGAGGGGTATGGTAAGTAGTGAAGGACAGCAGCCGGGGGTAGGTTATGTGAGTGATAGAGGACAGTGGTAGAGGGTGAAGGAGTTAGGTGAGAAGTAGAGGACAGAGGCAGGGGGTGGAGGGGGGTGGAGGGGCAAGGTGAGCAGTAGAGGACAGAGGTAGGGGGGTGGAGGGGCAAGGTGAGCAGTCGAGGACAGCCGCAGGGGATTGTAAAGTTAGCTGAGTGGTAGAGGACAGTAGCAGGGAGGAGGGGTTAGGTAGTGTTATAAGACAGTGGCAGGGGGTGGAGGGGTTGAGAAAGTGGTGGAGGCCAGCAGAAGGGGGTTGAGGGGTTAGGTGAATGGTAGAGGACAGTGGCAGGGGGTAGATGCCAGTGGCAGGAAGTAGATGACAGTGGCAGGAAGTAGATGATAGCGACAGGGGGTTGAGGACAGCGGCAAGAGGTAGAGGACACGGTAGGGGGTAGATGCCAGTGGCAGGAAGTATATGACAGTGGTAGGGGGTAAAAGACAGCAGCAGGGGGTAGAGGACAGCGGCAGGGAGTAGATGAGTGTGCCAGTGGGATTCACACAGCAGGGCATCTTCAATAAGATCAGCATAGTGAAGATCACAGGATTCAGTCCAACAGAATGCATCTTGATTAGAGATGCCCCACAGTCCAAAACCTCTCCATTTGGGATCCTACGCTGTTCAAATGCAACATCAGAGGGGCTTTCCTCTGCAGTAGTGTCCCTGCTCTGTGCTGGCCTGCCAGGGGGGCACACATAGTGGGGCATAGGGATGTGGCTACTCGTGGCCACATTTGAACAGCACGGTACCATGCAATTAGTTGAATATGTGGCTGCATTGGGCCTTAATGACAAAGAAGATCTCATACTTCTTATTCTCATCCTCTAATTGGGCACGATGCAAGGCAGTCTACCCTTGCAATAGAGACTTCCTAGTATCCCTGTATGTAGCCCCTTTTTTAACCCTGATGAGGCCAGATGCTGCCACTGTAAATAGGTGTTCATTGTCATTTCTTTTTTGGTATTATAGTTACAAGTAGTTTTTCTGCAGTGGATTGTAATATCCAGAGTGTGAACTTGGAGCTGTACATTGTATCAGACGCACCATAATGCCTGGCAGCTTTCCATGGGGATTGTGTATATATAATGTATCTTCTAGCCTATCTGAATGGTGTGTGGTGGGGATGTGGGGGCAGCGGCAGCATACCCTCCCAATTAAAAACAATCAGAGCCTTGTGCCGAATGATATAGTTAAGGCAAAGGGCTCTGATTGGAGGAGAGCCCACGCATGTGCCATTGGACAGGATAAAGGTTAGTTATTACTGGCACACTGGAAACCCTGGGGGTTTCACACAGCAGGGTATCCTGAATTGGGATTATGCCCAGGGTCCCAAATATTCAGGGGTCAGAGAATGTGCAAAAAACTCCAGCTCTCCAACATTGGAACCCATCCCCCAAACATGGATTAGACATACCTCTCAACTTGGGTAAATTGGGACATTTGGCTGAGTACATGCAAAGCACCCTGAGGCAAATGTTTCAATTAATCCACATTCCTGGTTACAACGCCTAGCCACTCCCATGCCACACCACTAACTATCCTAGATTCCCTGCCTATTGGAAATGTGATGGATGGAATGAGCTGGAAAGGGTGGATGAGATGTGCTGGGAAGGAAGGGGTGGAATGAGCTGGGAAGAAAGGGATGTTTGGGATGAGCTGGAAAGAGCTAAAGAAAGGGTTGAATAGAATGAGCTGGGAGGTGTGGAAAGGAGGGATAGATGGGATGAGCTGGGAGAAGCGGTAGGGATGAATAGCTGGAGCCAGAAGTCGAATGGACAAGCAGAGGAGGGGACAGGGATAGGAGAGGTACATTCCATTCAGCAAGGCTTTCTATCCTCTCTATTGTGCCTTCCAAGGTTGCCAAGGCTGCCCTTCAACCTTTGCAAGCCACGCTTCCCCACAAATCATGCTGCCCCTCAACCTGCCTCAGTCACCTCCCCCTGCACATCATGCTGCCCCTCAACCTGCGCAAGTCACACCCCGCCATACATCATGTTGCCCCTCAACCTGTCCCAGTCACCCCCGCTGCACATCATGCTGCCCCTCAACCTGCGCAAGTCACACCTCCCTGCATATCATTCTGCCCCTCAACCTATCCCAGTCACCCCTCCTTGCACATCATGCTGCCCCTAAACCTGCCTCAGCCCCCTCCACACACATAGTGCTGTCCCTTATCCTGACTCCCACATATTATAGCCATATCCATCTCTACCTGATGTGTCTCGTGCTGATCATCAACTTGCTATAGCCCCCCTTCCCACACACCATGCTGCCCCTTAACCTGTCCCAGCCCTATTTCCTACATATGCTGCTGCCCCTAAACTTGTCTTAGCCACATCTCCACGCACATCATGCTGCTCCTCAATCTTACCCAGCCCTACCTCCCACATAGTCTGATTCCCCCCAACCTCGCACAGACCTACCTCCCGCATAACTCATCCCAGCCCTAGTTACCACATGTCATTCTGCACCACCATCTGCTACAGCTACCCCTCCTCATACACCATGCTGCCCCACTCCCTGCACATCATGCTGAGTGCTGACCAACCTCTCCAAGTCCCCCTCCTCAACATCTCAGATGATGTGTCTCACTGTCATCCACTGGACAGTGACACATGGAGCTGTTTAGGCCTCCACAATGAAGAAGGAGACAGGAGCAGTGAGGCTCATGTGCACTGTGAAGTGGAAGATGAATGTGTCACTGTGTGTTGATGGACTTTCTTTTGTGCTAAAAATTGGGGAAGATTTAAGACTTTACCAGGTGTTCCCCCCACCAATAATTACTTTCCCCATGGAAGACTCACATGTATATGGTGTAAAGCTTATGTCAATGTAGCATGGCCAGCTGTGCCAACATTAGCCAATTCCAGCTGTTGTCCAAATGCAGTGGCAACAAACACTGGAGATCTCACCAGTAGTGTGGGGTAAGTTGAATTATTTTGGGCCCTGACAGATTTCTTGTGCAGAAACCTATGCTGTGGCAATCTTTCTTGTAAACAGTAATAACTGTCATTATTGAACCCTCCCAAAAGGTTCCAGACCAGTGTTACAGTCATGAAATTTGGTCCATTTTTGCCTGTACATCTCATCAAAGTCATAGATGTGTTGTTCTCAAAATTCTCCAGAGTCGGCTGATCTGATCTAATCCAGGTCTGCCCTTTAATTATCTGTTTTTCCCTTTCAAGCTTTAGTATGACACACATCATTAATGTTACTATTTCCCACTTCCAGCTACAATAGTGAATATCTATGGGGGAGTACTAACCTCTTTTTATAAGCAAATTGCATGATGAGGTATCAATTTTCTCCCCACCGTTTACACATTCTGTAAGTTTGTATGTCCTGTGTGGTATTGTCTTATGTTTTTAAGGTCCATTGTATAGGTTGTGGTTGTAAACATTTAATAAAGTTTGATATTAATCTTTGATTCTGAGTTGGAGTGCCTCCCCTATTGTGTTTTTGAGGTATCCTATATATGGCTGTTTGAGCCTGGTGTAGCATCCTTTATTATACTTTGTGGGTTGTGCAAACCCCCCTTTTTGGATTGAGCAAAGCATCTAACTCACTGGGCACCTTGGCCAGGGCAGCCCACTGCTTGTACCAGTACGTTTGCACTAACTGCCCCTTAGTGGCATCACTGGCGTGGTTAGGTTTGCATGCAGGGTGGACTGAGTCCAAAATCAGCCCAAGGATTCACAGGCCCTGATCAGCCCACCGCCTATGCTATACCATTGCAAGAACAGATGGGCAGTGGAAGACATGACATAAATTTTAGGGTAAGATGTTGTGGCAAAGGTGGGGAGTAGTATGCCCCCCCCCACTGTTTGCATGGATGGATAAAAAACAAAGCACCAATTCCTAGTCACACATTCTTATTAATCGTATATGCCTGCCATTTTGTTATAGTTTCTTCCATACTCTATGTGAATAGTCTCTTTTTCTTAGAACTAATCAATCACTGTGAATGTATTCTCATATTATACCTTCTTGTTTAACTACACAGTGTTGTCCTCCCTTAAAGGATATGCCCCATCAAATAGTAACTAATACCCAAATAAAAGAATGAAGAAAAAAAAGAAAGTCACATTTACATTTCTGATGCCATTGCTTCTCTGATATAGAAAATGTTGTAAAAATGCCACATTATATATTTTATACTATTCTATCTTCAGTTGTGTGGGCAGTGCTGTGTGGCTCCGAGGTAGGCGAGGGTTAAGCAAGCTCCAGACCCATTATTCTGAGTCCACACATGAAGAACGGTTTCCCGGAATCTTATAAGAGAAAGTGAAAGAAGTAAATTGGAGGTTATAAAAGAAAATCGCAGAGGACCTCAGTTCTACGGTGAGATAGACAGAGCTCTTCTTCTGGGCAAGCAACACCATCGCCACAGAGGTAGGGGAAATGAGCAAATTTCAATTATTTTTTCCCTCAGCAGCAAGCGATTATAGTCTAAATACCGGTAGTTCTCCTGGCGGCAAAGAATTTATATTGTGCTCTTTGTATAATGTTGTTTGTTGCACGATATAAAATTCCTAATTATCTATAAAAAAGGAAGTTAAAAAATAAATAACTCATAGAAGAGTACAGGCAAACCAAAAACACGATGGTCGACTTGGATCACTGTGATAGTCCAGCCCATCCATCTGCTCCTTCTTGCTCTAGCCATTCTATTCTTCGCTCTCTTCTCCCAGCTCATCCCTCCTATCTATCCCTCTCCCTCTCCTCTCAGTTCTGTCCATCCATCCTCTCCATCTAGCTCTAGCCATACACCTATCCCTCCATCTACCCATCCATCCCTACTATCCATCCCTCCCCCCCTCTTCCCAGCTCATGCCTTCTATCTATCTTTCAATCTATCTATCTATCTATCTATCTATCTATCTATCTATCTATCTATCTATCCCTCTCTCTCCTCTCAGTTCTGTCCATCCATCCACTCCTCCAAGCTCTAGCCATACACCCATCCCTCCATCTACCCACCCCAGATCATCCCATCCATCCATCCATCCATTCCTACTATCCATCCCTCCCCCTCCCCTCCCAGCTCATCCCTCCCCCTCCCTTCCCAACTCATTCTATCTATCTATCTATCTATCTATCTATCTATCTATCTATCTATCTATCTCTATCCTCAGTTCTTCCCATCCATTCACTACTCCTAGCTCTAGCCATACACCCATCCCAGCTCATCCCATCCATTCCTCATATTCATCCCTCCCTCCTTTCTTACCTGCTAACCTCATTGCCAATGAGCAGGAAATTTGACCCGAGTATGTCTTGGGTGTGGTGAGGGGGTGTGGCTTAGTTTTAAAATTATCCCCTTTTCCCACCCTGAAAAGACTGAAGGTATGCAACCAACCCTGCCTGCAGTTACCCTACGACCGCCACATCACTCGTAGCTAAAGGCAAAATGTGATAGTTAAACTGGATGCTGTCTGTTAGTCCCGAGTGTGGTGTCCCTAGGTGGTCTTGTGCCAAATGCACTCACCCGGTTTCCCTGACCTTGGAGACCGGACTGCAGAAAAGCAGAACGCTGCAGAACTTTGTTCGAATTTACACTTGCAAATCCTGTAAGTCCACTTTAAAGTGGAACAACCACCCCCTGACAAAAAAGACCCCACACTGTCTGTGCAAAAAGCCCTCCCCCTACCCTCCAGACATAAGGTTTTGCATCAGAGCCACTTGAGCTGGGTGTAGCTTCCAACCTATACACTAATACTAGTAGAATGATTTAACCCCAGCTGTTCAAATCCACATTGATATGTAACAGGCACTACCAACATTATTGTAATACATAATTAATTAAAATCAAAACTGCATTTATAAAATGAATCCGCAACTGATTATGCAACAGAGTCAGTGGCACACCCAGGATTTTGTCCTAGGGGGGCTACAGTTGGGAGAGGGACGTGGCCTCGAAGAGGCTTTGCACCCTAGAAGAAGCATGCCTCTAAAGATTTGAAGATGAGTAGTTGGGGGGAGTGGATAAGCTTGCAGAAATAAACAGGAGAGGTCAATGGAGGGATTAGGTGAGAAGCAGAGTACAGTGGCAGGGGTGGAAAAGCTAATAATGGAGGGCAGCAACTGGGTGAACAGGTTAGGTGAGCAGTGGAGGACAGCAGCCTTGGCCGAGGGGTTTGGTTAGTGATGAGTGGAGTGGTAGAGGACAGTGGCAGAGGGTTAAGGGGTTAGGTAACTGGAGGAGGCAGGGGATAGAGGACAGCAGCAGGAGGTGGAGGGGTATTGTAAGTAGTGAAGGACAGCAGCCGGGGGTGGGTTATGTGAGTGATAGAGGACAGTGGCAGGGGGTGAAGGAGTTAGGTGAGAAGTAGAGGACAGAGGCAGGGGGGTGGAGGGGCAAGGTGAGCAGTCGAGGACAGCCGCAGGTGATTGTAAAGTTAGCTGAGTTGTAGAGGACAGTGGCAGGGTGGAGGGGTTAGGTAGTGTTATAAGACAGTGGCAGGGGGTGGAGGGGTTGAGAAAGTGGTGGAGGACAGCAGAAGGGGGTTGAGGGGTTAGGTGAATGGTAGGGGACAGTGGCAGGGGGTGGAGGAGATAGGTGAGTGGTAGAGCACAGTGGCAGGCGGTAGATGCCAGTGGCAGGAAGTAGATGACAGTGGCAGGAAGTAGATGATAGCGACAGGGGGTAGAGGACGGCAGCACAGGATAGAGGACAGTGGCAGGAGGTAGAGGAAACGGTAGGGGGTACATGCCAGTGGCAGGAAGTGGATGACAGTGGAAGGAAGTAGATGACAGTGGTAGGGGGTAGAGGACAGCGGCAGGGGGTAGAGACAGCGGCAGGGCGTAGAATACATGGTAAGGGGTAGATGAGAGTGCCAGGGGGTTTCACACAGCAAGGCATCTTCAATAAGATCAGCATAGTGAAGATCATAGGATTCAGTCCAATAGAATGCATCTTGATTAGAGATGCCCCACAGTCCAAAACCTCTCCATTTGGGATCCTACGCTGTTCAAATGTAACATCAGAGGAGCTTTCCTCTGCAGTAGTGCCCCTGCTCTGAGCTGGCCTGCCAGGGGGGCACACATAGTGGGGCATAGGGATGTGGCTACTCGTGGCCACATTTGAACAGCACAGTACCACGCAATTAGTTGAATATGTGGCTGCATTGGGCCTTAATGACAAAGATCTCATACTTCTTATTCTCATCCCCTAATTGGGCACGATGCAAGGCAGTCTACCCTTGCAATAGAGACTTCCTAGTATCCCTGTATGTAGCCCCTTTTTGTTTAACCTTAATGGGGCCTGATGGTGCCACTGTAAATAGGTGTTCATTGTCTTTTTTTTTTTGGTATTATAGTTACAAGCTGTATTCTAAGTATGTCACACACCCCACTTCATTTATTAATCATTACACTAGGGGTTTACTCACCGCTAGGTGGCAGTGTTGCAGAGATCTCCAGAAAAGCAGCAAGCCCCTCCCGGTCTATACATACCTGGTACCTCCCAACAATTCCCCAGTGTTGTTCTCTGCAAGGTGGCGACAAGACAGAAGAAAGAAGTCTCCTGCTTGCGCAGGTAGCCGGGGTATCACCCTGCCCCCCCCCCCATGGTCTATTTCTGCCCGGCTCTGTTTTGATTATTCCCCCTGTTTACTGGTAGCCTCCCAGCTTAGGCTGGAGGCCGGGCAAAGGTACCTGGCACCTTAGGTGCCTAGGAGATTAGCTCCTCCGCTCGACTCCATTCTGTGGGGCATAGCGGGATTCCGGAGTGGTGATCCGGACGTGGGATGCCCTTACACTTTATCTAGGTAGTTGACACATCAGGCACAGATGCTTTATTCCCTCCCAACTCAGAAGGCGTTTTTACACTGTGTGTGTGTGTGAGGGTGTGCTGGGACGGGTGGCTGGTGCGCGCTGGCCTGCCCTTTCTTCATTTGGCTCGGTGTGGCTCGGCCTGACGTCACTGATGGCGGGTCGGGCGCCGACCCGCTGATTTAGGTTGGCTCAGCGGTGGGTGCTGCGACAATGGCGCCCGTGCTCGCTGGGGTCCCTGTGAGGAATGGCGGTGGGTGGGGCCGGGCGGCGCGAGCGGCCCGCCTGGCTGGGGAGCGCCGAGGTCTCCCGGCGCTCGCGGCGTGTAGTTTCACTGGGGGCCTTTTCCCCCTGCCTTGCCGTCTGGTGTGTGTGTGGCTGTTTGAACTTTTCAGGATGGCCGAGCGGTGGTGTATGCGGGCGCCATTGTCGCTGGCGCCCGCTGCGCGGCGGCGTAGGGGAAGGCGGGACCGCGCCCGGCGCGGCCCATGTTGTGGTTGGCCGGTTGGAAGGGGCTACTATGGCTCCCGCGTCTTCTGTGGGCACGCCCCTCGTTCTCCTCCTTCCTTGGCGGTGCGGTGTCTGTGTGATGGCGGGGGCCGCCATCTTTTCGTCTCGCTTGTCATAAAGGTAGGCTCCGCGGATGTTGGGTCGGGGCCTATTGCCTGCCGCGGTCACTGTTTTTGATCCCTCCTCTGCCACCCCATCCCCCCCCCCCATCCTTGCCTGTTTGCCCCCGTTAGTTGGGGGGATGTTGGCAGAGCTATTATTAGTTCTCGGGGCTTGGGGTTAAAAGGGGGATCGGCATTTGTTATAAGCGCTGTGTGTGTATGTGCCTGTATTGATTTTTGTCTTTTGTGTCTTTTTCAGATCCTGGGACCCCTTCCCGCAGGGCTCTCCCGGTCTTATATACCTGGCTAGCTAGGGGCTGGTGGCATTACATTCTTATTAGGATATCTTCCCGACAAAATTTTCCCAGCATCAGGGATACATAATTACACATATCCTTTTATATATATATATATATATATATATATATATATATATATATATTTACATATATAGTAGATAAAAGGGCATCCCGGGCAGTAAATCCCTGGGTTCTGCGAATACCATAAATTTCACCATATGGAGGCTGCCAGAGATTCCGGAAACGGTCCTTCGGGACAATCCAGGCTATGTGGGGGGTGTGGGACTCCGCTCCCGGGGGATGATGATGTCATTTTATGCATTCCATGTGCACAGCGGAACATTGAGCGCCAGTCCGGCACCCCGGTGCCTGGTACCATCTCCATCTCCCTCTCCTCCACGGCTGTTCCGGACCCCGTGTGACGCTGTCATGGGTGGGGATTCGCAATCTGAGGTCTGCGCCCGTTTGGCCAGCCTCGAGAAAAAGTTCTCCGCCATGGCCGCTCAGAAGGTGTCGGCTAAGCGAAAACACCTATCTCCACCTCTGCCGGACTCCGATGAGGAGGTTGTTGAGGATTTGGATTGGTCGGATCGTCCCCTTGAAGAGGGCGAGCTGGTCGAGGAATTAGATGATTCAGAGGGCCAGCAGTTGCTGGGCGCTGAGGGGGACCAGGTTGATGGTCCCGCTCCTGATACTTCTTCCATTTTGACTCAGATGTTTGAGGTTTTGGATTTGGACCCTCCCGAGGCTGCTCCTCGGCCTAGGGGCCAGCTTTTTGGGGGATCCAAGCAGCGTTTGGAGTTCCCCAGTCAACAGCATTTCGAGGACGTTGTCCTTAGGCAATGGGAGCAACCTACACGGCTCGTCGGGGTACCGCCTAGCTGGGATAAGAAATATCCCTTTCCGGCGGACTTGTTGAAGCGTTGGTCTGTCCCTCCCGAGGTGGATGCTCCGGTTTTGGGACTGTCTAATACGGCGGCTGTTCATCTTCCTGACACTACTTCTCTCAAGGACGGCGAGGATCGCCGGATTGATCAGCTGGCCCGCCATGGTTTTGTCTGTGCGGGTTCGGTTTTGAGGCCTGTTTGTGCTTCGGCTCTTTTGGCCTTGGCGGTTAGGTCTATTGTCAGGGATTTAGGTGTGGATCTGGATCCCTCTGGTGAGGAGTTTCTTGCGCTTAAGCGTTGTGACTCCTTCTTGTCGTTTATCCTGGCCGCTCAGGATGATGCCATGTTAATGTGTGGCAGGGCTTCTGCTCTGTTGGTGGCTATTCGTCGTTCTGTGTGGTTGAGACAGTGGACGGCTGACTTTAATTCTAAGAGATCGCTCACGGCTCTTCCCTTTGTGGGTTTGAGGCTTTTTGGCGAAAAGCTGGATTCTGTTGCCAAAGGAGGTAGGTTGCCTCAGCGCAAAAAATTTCGCCGTTCCTTTCGGGGGGCGGCCCCCTTCAATCTGTCCTTTCGGGGAGCCAGAGCCGGCAGGGGTGCGGGCTTCTTGGTTTCCAGGGGCGCAGGTTGGAACAGGGGTAGAGGCCGTGGCCATTCCGTTCACGCCTGGGGCGCCAAGCCCAAGTCAGCTGCCAAGCCCGCTCAGCAATGAGGGGGCGCCCTCACCCGTACGGGTGGGGGGACGGTTGCGATTCTTCTCCCGGGTATGGGACCAGGAGGTCTCGGACAGGTGGATCCGGGAGGTGGTGTCGGCCGGTTACAAGCTGGAGTTCGTGTCTCGCCCTCCCCCAAGGTTTTTCAGGTCTCGGGTACCTTCAGACCCTTTGGCCGCGCAGGGGCTCCTGGCGGCGGTACGGAATCTCCTGGAATTGGCAGTCATCTGCCCGGTCCCTCCTTCGGGGTGGGGCGAGGGTATTATTCCAATCTATTCACTGTTCCCAAGAAGGACGGGTCGTTCCGTCCGATCCTGGATTTGAAGTTTCTGAACCGGTTTATTCGTCCCCGGAAGTTTCGCATGGAGACCCTGCGGTCTGCGATCGACTCACTTCGACAGGGGGACTTTATGACGTCCATAGACATCAAGGACGCGTACCTTCACATTCCGATTTTTCCGGCTCATCAGAGGTTTCTTCGCTTTGTGGTGGAGGATCGGCATTTTCAGTTCGTAGCTCTTTCATTCGGTCTCACCTCAGCTCCAAGAGTGTTCACCAAGGTGTTGGCAGGGGTGATGGCCCTGCTCAGAGCTCAAGGGATTCGCATTGTGCCTCACCTGGACGATCTTCTCATCATGCCACCTTCCTTCAGTCAAGCGGAAGGGGACACCGGCATGGTGGTGTCTATGCTGGAGAGTTTCGGTTGGGTGATCAATTACCCCAAGTCCTCTCTGGTTCCGGCCAGGGTGGTGACCTTTCTGGGGATGTCCTTGGACTCTTGCCAGCACAGAGTTTTTCTCCCTCAGGCCAAGGTTCTTTTGATTCAGGAATTGGCTCAGCTTCTTCTTTCCAATCCTCGCCCGTCCATCCGGCTGGGGATGAGACTGGTGGGGTTGATGGTGGCCTCGTTCGAGGCAGTTCCCTTCGCACAGTTTCACACGAGGACTCTGTAGCTTCATCTTTTGGCGTCTTGGGACCGGCGACCGCGGTCGTTGGATCGGTCCTTTCGGATGTCCCCTCGGGTTCGGCAGTCCCTTCGGTGGTGGTTGGTCCCGGACAATCTTCTGAAGGGCAGGTCGTTTCTGACCCCGCTTTGGGAAACTGTCACCACGGATGCCAGTTTGTCAGGATGGGGAGGTTTCTGGAAGGATCTTCAGTTTCAGGGGCAGTGGGACCCTCAGGAAGCTCACTTGCCCATCAATGTTCTGGAGTTGCGAGCCATCAGGTTGGTTCTGTCTCACTTGACGCATCATTTACAGGGCCTGCCGGTTCAGGTTCGATCGGACAATCAGACGGCGGTTGCTTACATCAATCACCAAGGAGGGACTCGCAGTCTGGGAGCCCACAGAGAAGTGTCTCTGATTCTAGTTTGGGCAGAGACTTATGTCCCTTGCATCTCGGCAGTTTACATTCCAGGAGTGGAGAACACGGAGGCAGACTGCCTGAGCCGGTGTTCGTCCCGCCGGGGGGAATGGTCTCTCCATCCCCAGGTGTTTCGGTCTATGTGTCTTTGGTGGGGGACGCCGGAGGTGGATCTGTTTGCCTCTCGTCACAATCACAAGCTTCCGACATTCGTGTCACTGTCTCGGGATCCTCTGGCTCTGGCGGCGGATGCCATGGCCCTGAGCTGGAGGGACCTGGGGTTTCTTTATCTGTTTCCTCCGATTCCCATGCTAGGCAGGGTGCTGCGAAAGCTGGTTCAGGAAGGAGTTCCCGCCATTCTCGTGGCCCCAAGGTGGCCAAGGCGGGTGTGGTTTGCAGACATCGTTCGTCTGGCAGTGGATCAGTTCGATCTGCCTCTTCGGCCAGATCTTCTCACTCAGGGTCAACTGTGTTACCCCAGTTTACCAACGCTGGCTTTGACGGCTTGGCTGCTGAAACCTCCATCTTGAAGGAGGAGGGTCTTTCGGATTCGGTCATTCGGACTCTTGTTAGTGCTAGGAAGAGGTCGTCCTCTTCCATCTATTATAGGGTCTGGAGGTCTTATATTGATTGGTGTGAGGCTAGATCTTTGCCCTGCCGGGTCTTTTCTATTTCTCGGATTTGGGAATTTCTTCAATCGGGGCTGGATTCTGGTCTTCAGCTGAGTACCTTGAAAGGGCAGGTTTCTGCCTTGTCTATCTTTTTTCAGAGGTCTTTTGCAAGCCATTCTTTGGTCAAGACCTTTTTCCAGGGGGTTTCGCATCTGCGGCCTCCTAGGAAGCCTTTGCTCCCAGTTTGGGATTTGAATTTGGTGCTCTCTGCGTTACAGGCTCCTCCTTTTGAGCCTTTGCAGGATATTGCTCTGTCCACTCTGACTCAGAAGGTTGCCTTTCTGGTGGCCATCACTTCGGTTCAGCGTGTTTCAGAGTTGGCAGCTTTGTCGATTCAGGCTCCTTATTTTGAGAAGCATCAGGACAAAGTGGTTTTTCGTTTCAAGCCAGACTTTCTCCCTAAGGTGGTCTCTGCTTTTCATCTTAATCAGGACATTGTTCTTCCTTCCTTGTGTCCTAAGCCTAGGAATGACAAGGAGAGTGCGTTGCACTGCTTGGATGTTTTACGTTGTGTCAGGTACTATTTGCGTACTACGGCTTCCTTTCGTAAGACTGATGCCTTTTTCGTGGTGCCCTGTGGGCCTAGGAAGGGCTTGGCTCCGGCTAAGTCTTCCATTAGCAAATGGATTCAACAAGCGATTGTTGGAGCCTATTCTGCCAAGGGGAAGGATCCCCCTTTTCGTGTTACTGCGCATTCTACTCGTGCGGTTGGTGCGTCCTGGGCTTTTCAGCATCAGGCTTCTGTTGAACAAGTTTGTAAGGCTGCTACCTGGTCTTCGGTTCACACTTTTTCTAAGTTTTATAAGGTTGATGTGCAGGCCTCAGCGGATGCTGTTTTTGGCCGCAAGGTTCTGCAGGCTGCAGTGGTTTGAGTTTTATCTGCGTTATTGCCTGGTTGGATACCCGCCCTTTTTGGACACTGCTGTTGGATGTCCCTAGTGTAATGATTAATAAATGAAGTGGGGTGTGTGACATACTTAGAATAATACCATTTTGTGAATACTCACCTGTAAAATGGGTATTATAAGTATGTCACACACCCCACTTCACCCGCCCTTTTTGGTATCCTGGTTCTTTATATGGTGAAGTTTTGTTATTTACAGTTGAGGGTTACAATTGTTTGTTCCTGGTACCTTGTCTTACTGCTGTTTGAACACTGGGGAATTGTTAGGAGGTACCAGGTATGTATAGACCGGGAGGGGCTTGCTGCTTTTTTGGAGATCTCTGCAACACTGCCACCTAGCGGTGAGTAAACCCCTAGTGTAATGATTAATAAATGAAGTGTTACATTGTCTTGTTACACATGTCACACACAGCTGCCTGTTTAAGATTCTTTTCTTTGAAAAGTGTTACAATTTCTTATAGTGATCACCTGTATTACAATATGTATCTGAATGTCCAGATCTTAATTCTTGTTTAAAGCCTAAAGTGTGCAGCAGGTAGCATTCTGCTGTAACTCACCTCTGCACACGATCCTTTTTCTGCCATCACTAGGAGTGTTCCATCCTTCGGTTTCAAACGCCGCTGACAGGAGAGAGATTGGGACAGATGTGGGTTACACCCTTAGGTGAAGAGGGTTGATGGGTTGCTCAGCAGCACATCAACCAGCTTTTGAGTGTTTGTGCTGAAGTTCTTGTTCAGGTTTGGGCACTCGAATTCGCAAGGTTCGAACCCAAACTTTGCCGTTCGGGTTTGCCCATCACTACTTATAACCTATGAGCTGGAAAATGCAGAGCAGGGTGACAGCAAACCATGCAGAGGAGGCGGGGCATGCAGAGCAGAGTGTCTGTTCAGAATAAACAGGGATCATAGTTGGACCCTGCTTTAGGATTATGCTGGCCCCACAGGCGACACAGTCTCCTTGGGCCATTGCGTCATGTCACACCTAACTGCAGACTGTAAAGCTGCATATATAGTATATAGTGTATACTATAGATTAAAATGATGTAAGCCCACTTTTGACGGCCATTTTGAAAGTATATATTTTCTTCTCTACTGACTTCTCTAAGGCGCTCACCTTATCTAGTATTTTTTATATAAACTCTATAAAACACAAAAAATTAGGTCAGCTCAGCACATTATGGACATCATCTTGGCACACCAAAAATATATATATTTTCAAAGTGGACTTTGCCTTTTAAGTCCTTTTAAAGAGGAAAAAACCTGAGAATTTGACTTGCCAGGGTTTTGTTCCAGGCACGCCAAAATGGGATAGCCTGCTTTTTTAAACAGTTTGCCCAGTAAAACCCGCCTCCCCTCAGTCCAATGGTGCATGTGCAGGCTCTCATCGAATCAGAGCCCTTTGTCGTGTTTACATCCTTCGGCAAAGGGTTCTGATTGAGTTCAATGATGAGCACGTGCTGCCGCATTCCCCTGTTTCCTCGGCTGTGCACGCGTTCCTGTCCCAGCCTATCTGAATGGTGTGTGGTGGGGATGTGGGGGCAGCGGCAGCATACCCTCCCAATTAAAAACAATCAGAGCCTTGTGCCGAATGTTATAGTTAAGGCAAAGGGCTCTGATTGGACGGGAGCCCACGCATGTGCCATTGGACAGGATAAAGGTTAGTTATTACTGGCACACTGGAAACCCTGGGGGTTTCACACAGCGGGGTATCCTGAATTGGGATTATGCCCAGAGTCCCAAATATTTAGGGGTCAGAGAATGTGCAAATTACTCCAGCTCTCCAACATTGGAACCCATCCCCCAGACTCAGATTAGACATACCTCTCAACTTGGGTAAATGGGGACATTTGGCTGAGTACATGCAACGCACCCTGAGGCAAATGTTTCAATTAATGCCTGCCTATTGGAAATGTGATGGATGGAATGAGCTGGAAAGAGTGGATGAGATGTGCTGGGAAGGGTGGAATGAGCTGGGAAGAAAGGGATGTTTGGGATGAGCTGGAAAGAGCTAAAGAAAGGGATGAATAAAATGAGCAGGGAGGTGTGGAAAGGAGGGATAGATGGGATGAGCTGGGAGAAGCGGTAGGGATGAATAGCTGGAGCCAGAAGTCGATTGGACAAACAGAGGAGGGGACAGGGATAGGAGAGGTACATTCCATTCAGCAAGGTTTTCTCTCCTCTCTATTGTGCCTTCCAAGGTTGCCAAGGCTGCCCTTCAACCTGCGCAAGCCACGCTTTCCCACAAATCATGCTGCCCCTCAACCTGCGCAAGTCACACCCCCCCATACATCATGCTGCCCCTCAACCTGTCCCAGTCACCCCCCTGCACATCATGCTGCCCCTCAACCTGCCCCAGTCACCTCACCCTGTACATCATGCTGCCCCTCAACCTGCGCAAGTCACACCCCCCCATACATCATGCTGCCCCTCAACCTGCCCCAGTCACCCCTCCCTGCATATCATGCTGCCCCTCAATCTTACCCAGCCCTACCTCCCACATAGTCTGATTCCCCCCAACCTGGCACAGACCTACCTCCCGCATAACTCATCCCAGCCCTAGTTACCACATGTCATTCTGCACCACCATCTGCTACAGCTACCCCTCCTCATACACCATGTTGCCCCACTCCCTGCACATCATGCTGACCAACCTTTCCAAGTCCCCCTCCTCAACATCTCAGATGATGTGTCTCACTGTCATCCACTGGACAGTGACACATGGAGCTGTTTAGGCCTTCACAATGAAGAAGGAAACAGGAGCAGTGAGGCTCATGTGCACTGTGAAGTGGAAGATGAATGTGTCACTGGACTTTCTTTTGTGCTAAAAATTGGGGAAGATTTAAGACTTTACCAGGTGTTCCCCCCACCAATAATTACTATAATCCCTATGAAAGACTCACATGTATATGGTGTAAAGCTTATGTCAATGTAGCATGCCCAGCTGTACCAACATTAGCCAATCCCAGCTGTTGTCCAAATGCAGTGGCGACAAACACTGGAGATCTCACCAGTAGTGTGGGGTAAGTTGAATTATTTTGGGCCCTGACAGATTTCTTGTGCAGAAACCTATGCTGTGGCAATCTTTCTTGTAACTGTCATTATTGAACCCTCCTAAAAGGTTCCAGACCAGCGTTACAGTCATGAAATTTGGTCCATTTTTGCTTGTACATCTCATCAAGGTCATTGATGTGTTGTTCTCAAAATTCTCCAGCGTCGGCTGATCTGATCCAATCCAGGTCTGCCCTTTAATTACATGTTTTTCCCTTTCACGCTTTAGTATGACTCACATCATTTCTGTTACTGTTTCCCACTTCCAGCTGCAATAGTGAATATCTATGGGGGAGCTCTAACCTCTTTTTATAAGCAAATTCCATTATTAGGTATCAATTTTCTCCCCACCGTTTACACATCCTGTTTGTATGTCCTGTGTTGTATTGTCTTATGTTTTTAATGTCCATTGTATAGGTTGTGGTTGTAAACATTTAATAAAGTTTGATATTAATTTTTGATTCTGAGTTGGAGTGCCTCCCCTATTGTGTTTTTGAGGTATCCTATATATGGCCGTTTGAGCCTGGTGTAGAACCCTTTATTATAGTTTGTGGGTTGTGCAAACCCCCCTTTTTGGATTGAGCAAAGCATCTAACTGTCAGCACCCACTTACCTGCGCCCTGTTCCTGTCGCGCTCCCCGTACCGCCGCGCGGCTTCCTGGTCGGCGGCCGCGGCGGGCGGCGGCTCTCCTTCCTCCTGGCGCGCGCGCGCCTGGTTCCTCTTTGGCCGGCGTCCCCGGCTCCGGCGCTCGTGCTCGCGCACACGCGCGAGCACGTTGTGTTTATGCCCTCCGGCGCCGCTGTTCTCAGCGCGGCCGCCGGAGGAGAAATAATTAAAGAGACAGGTGTGGGTGGGGGGAATGTTTCCCTTGTCACTGGCCAATCCCATCAGCACGTCACTCCCTCACTACTTCCCTCCAATCAGCTCTCTCTGAATTCTGGGCAGCTCGCCCCATGTGTCCAATCTGTTTAAAGTTCCTGGTTGCACCAATCACTACACTGACTCTCCTTGGCCAATTATGTCTGTTTCCTATTTAACCTCAACCCAGTCAGTCTGTCATTGCCTGTTATAGCGCCTAGACCCTTGTAGCTGTTTATCCTCGATTTTGATCCTGATTCCTGTTGCCGACCTTGCCTGTTTTTGACTATCCTTGATCTCCGTTCCTGTTGCCGACCCTCGCTTGTTTGACCATCCTTGATCTCCGTTTCAGTTGCCGACCCTCGCTTGTTTGACCATCCTCGATCTCCACTCCTGTTGCCGACCCTTGCCAGTTTGACCATCCTTGATCTCCGTTCCTGTTGCCGACCCTCGCTTGTTTGACCATCCTCGATCTCCACTCCTGTTGCCGACCCTTGCCAGTTTGACCATCCTTGATCTCCGTTCCTGTTGCCGACCCTCGCTTGTTTGACCATCCTCGATCTCCACTCCTGTTGCCGACCCTTGCCTGTCTATTGGACTGCCATCTTACGCTCACATACCGGCTACCCGATTCCACTTCCAGCCGCGGGCTCTCCAGCACTCTGTACCGTAAGACCTCATCCTTTGAGCCATAAAGTCCTGGGGGCAACCGATCCCGAGCAGGCGTGTTCTGCGTCTCGGCAAGCGGGGGCTCCTATAGGTGAAGCTGGCTGCGGAGATTGGGGGTTGAGGCCCTTACCAAGAGAGCTGGAGTTGTCCAAGTGGTAATTGAGGTTCCGGGAGCGTGACATTATAACAGGCCCAAAAATATCAATATGGAAGACCTGGTACAGCAAGTGCAGGCGATGGTCACCGCTATCAATCAACTTGCCCAGAGGGTGGCCAACCAAGAAACCCGCCAGACTTCAACACCCGCTGTATCACCTCATATTCCTGAGCCTAAGGTTCCTTTGCCCGAAAAATTCTTTGGAGACCGGGCCGGCTTTTCAAATTTCAAGAATTCGTGTGAACTCTACTTTAGGCTGCGGCCTTTATCTTCTGGCACAGAAACCCAACGGGTGGGTTTAATTATTTCTTTGTTACAAGGAGATCCCCAGTCCTGGGCTTTCAGCTTGCTCCCTGAAGATCCTGCCTTACACTCCGTGACATCTTTTTTTTCAGCTATGGGAGTGTTGTATGCGGATCCAGATCGTCAGTCCACGGCGGAAAACAGGCTTCGGGCCTTGAAGCAGGGTCGGAATTCCGCCGAGGACTACAGCGCTGAGTTCCGGCGCTGGGCAGTAGAATCTACCTGGAATAATCCAGCCCTGTGTAGCCAATACCGTATGGGGCTGTCCGAAAATATTAAAGATGCCCTGGTCAACTTTCCTACTCCAAAAGATTTGGACCAGCTTATGCAGGTCTCCATCAGGATCGATAGGCGTCTTAGGGAGAGAGCCAGGGAAAGGGTTAGAGTTACTACGCCCTTTAGACCTTCACAAACTCCCAGCCCTTCAACTTCTGGTGGGGTAAACTCCTCCTCTCCCTCTCAAGAGGAGCCAATGCAGGTTGGCAGAGCCCGTCTTTCTCAGGACGAGAAACAACGAAGACGGTCTTTGGGTCTTTGTCTCTATTGTGGGTCCCCGGGGCATTTTGCCAGGTCTTGCCCAAATAAGGGATTTCCGGCGGGAAACTTTCTTGCCTAGGTCAGGAAGAGGGTGCTGACCTAGGTGAATTGAAGCATTACCCTCACCATGATAAGATGTTAAACCCTACAGAGCTTTTCTGGGGTCTTTCCAAACAGGCAGTATCTGCGTTTGTAGATAGTGGAGCTGCAGGTAACTTCCTGGATCGGAACATAGTCTCCATCCTGGGAGTTCCACTGGTACCTCTAGAAAAGTCTCTTCAGGTTTTGGCCATCAACGGGAAGGCCATCCTGGGAGGGCCGGTCAGTCACAAGACCCCCCCTCTCAGATTGGTGGCCGGCTCATCTCATACTGAACTTATAGAATTTCTGGTGTTTGATTGTCCGGAAACACCAGTAGTTTTGGGATACCCATGGCTAAAGCTCCATAACCCCGTATTCAATTGGCAGTCCGGTGATCTGATTAAGTGGAGTAATTTCTGCAGATCACATTGCTTCTCCACCATCCTTAAGAGTGTGCAGATTTCGCCCCAAGAACTGCCTCTGCCTTATATAGATTGGGCAGATGTCTTTTCTGAGCGGTCCGCTGACAATCTTCCCCCACACAGACCCTATGACTGTCCCATCGACCTACTTCCTGGAACCATTCCTCCCAGGGGCAAAATCTATAATCTGAATCGAGCTGAAGAGTAGGCCATGAAAGAATATATTTCTGAAAATCTGAGTAAAGGCTTTATCCGCCCATCTACTTCACCGGCGGGTGCCGGCTTCTTTTTTGTGGAGAAGAAGGATGGGGGTTTAAGGCCTTGCATAGATTATAGAGCCTTGAATAAGATCACTATTAAAAATCGTTATCCTCTTCCCTTAATAGGTGATTTATTTAATCAGGTAGTGGGGGCTCGAATTTTTTCTAAACTAGATCTAAAGGGGGCCTACAACCTGATCCGTATTCGGCAAGGGGATGAATGGAAAACGGCGTTCAATGTTAAGGATGGCCATTATGAATATTTAGTGATGCCTTTTGGCCTTTGTAATGCTCCTGCGGTCTTTCAAGACTTTGTTAATGACGTGTTTCGTGACTTTTTGGGTAACTTCGTTGTGGTTTACTTGGATGACATCCTCATTTACTCTAAGAACCTTTCCGAACACAGGCAACATGTAAAACTGGTCCTTCAGAAGTTGAGAGAGAATAACTTATACGCTAAAATTTCTAAGTGTATGTTTGAGGTCGCCTCCGTTCCCTTCTTGGGATATATTATTTCTAGTCAGGGGTTGGAGATGGATGGGGGAAAAGTTTCGGCAGTACGGGATTGGGTGCAACCCAAATCCTTAAAAGAATTACAACGCTTTTTAGGATTTGCCAATTTCTATCGACGTTTTATCAAGGGTTTTTCTAGTATCGTTGCACCTCTCACCAATCTCACCCGCAAAGCCGCGTTCACTGTTAACTGGTCACCATCAGCTATTGAAGCCTTCCGTGTCCTAAAACAGGCTTTTACTTCGGCGCCAGTTTTAGTGCACCCTGACGTCAACAAACCTTTTATTGTTGAGGTTGATGCGTCTGAATTGGGTGTGGGGGCTGTTTTATCGCAATTCTCTGGATCTCCTGAACGTATGCATCCATGTGCCTATTTCTCTCGGAAATTTAATACCGCGGAACAAAATTATGACGTTGGCAATAGGGAACTATTAGCTATTAAACTGGCATTTGATGAATGGCGTCACTGGTTAGAGGGCTCTCTGCATCCTATCACTGTATATACCGATCATAAAAATCTTGAGTATATAGGCTCCGCCAAGAGGTTGAATTCTCGACAGGCCCGTTGGGCATTATTTTTTTCACGTTTCAATTTTATTATTACTTTTAAGCCGGGTGTAAAAAATACTAAAGCCGATGCTCTTTCGCGTATGTTCGGTGAGTGTAAAGATCGAGGAGATTCTGGGGAACCTATTTTACCTGCAGGTTGTGTGGTCGGGGCCCTACTCCCCGATCTTTCTAATGTTTTGGCGCCGTTCCAAGATGATTCACCTGTAAATGTACCAGCAGGACGTCAATTTGTGCCACCGCATTTGCGTTCCGACGTAATCCGCGAATTCCACGACGCTAAAACTGCCGGGCATCTGGGAATTCGTAAAACTTTTATTTTAGCTCGACGTCATGTATGGTGGCCTTCTATGAGACGTGATATCACTACCCTTATCGACGCATGTCCTGTTTGTGCACGAAGTAAAGGGGTACACAAGGCCCCTAGTGGGTATCTGATTCCGCTTGAGATCCCTAAAGAACCGTGGTCTCACATCTCGATGGATTTTATTGTTGATTTACCTCTCTCGCATGGGAACACTGTGATTTGGGTAGTCGTTGATAGATTTAGTAAGATGGCTCATTTTATTGCTTTACCCAAGCTACCCTCGGCTCCGGAACTTTCGCGCTTGTTCATCTCGCATATTTTTCGTCTTCATGGTATTCCAGTAAATATTGTTTCCGATCGGGGTGTGCAATTTATATCACAATTTTGGAAAAATTTTTGTTCACGTTTGGGGATTCAGGTTTCTTTGTCCTCCGCGTATCATCCCCAGTCTAATGGGCAGACCGAAAGAACGAATCAGAGCCTAGAACAATATTTAAGATGTTACATCTCTGACACTCAGGAGCAGTGGTCGGAATTTATTGACTTTGCGGAGTTCGCGTATAATAATGCGCCGAGTGATAGTACCAAAATATCCCCGTTCTTCTGTAATTATGGAAAGCATCCTAAGGCTTCTTCTTTTTCTGCAGCACCTTCTGATTTTCCGGTCTTAGAAGAGTGGCTTCAGAAACGGAAAGAGGTTTGGGCATGTGTCAAGAAAAATTTAGAAACTATGCGCGTTAAATATAAAAAGTTTGCTGATCGTCACAGGTCTCAGGAACCTATCCTTCAGTGTGGAGACCTCGTTTGGGTTTCCACTAGGAATATCGCTCTCCGTCAGCCTTCTTATAAATTGGGTCCTAAATTTATTGGTCCTTATCCTATTATCAGAAAACTTAATAATGTTACCTATAAAGTACAGCTTCCTTCTACTATGAAGATCTCCGACTCATTTCATGTTTCTCTGTTGAAGCCTGCTAAAGACTCTTCTCCTGTTGGTCCTCCTCCGGTTTTAGTAGATAATGCACAAGAATATGAAGTAAACAAGATTTTGGATTCTCGTAGAGTGCGTAATACTATACAGTATTTAATTGACTGGGTTGGTTATGGTCCTGAGGAGAGATGCTGGGTTTCTTCTAGGGATGTTCACGCCAGGGCTCTGGTAAAAAAATTTCACCGTGACAATCCGGAAAAACCTGGTGAGGGTCCGGAGGCCCCTCGTGAGGGGGGGGGGTAATGTCAGCACCCACTTACCTGCGCCCCGTTCCTGTCGCGCTCCCCGTACCGCCGCGCGGCTTCCTGGTCGGCGGCCGCGGCGGGCGGCGGCTCTCCTTCCTCCTGGCGCGCGCGCGCCTGGTTCCTCTTTGGCCGGCGTCCCCGGCTCCGGCGCTCGTGCTCGCGCGGCCGCCGGAGGAGAAATAATTAAAGAGACAGGTGTGGGTGGGGGGAATGTTTCCCTTGTCACTGGCCAATCCCATCAGCACGTCACTCCCTCACTACTTCCCTCCAATCAGCTCTCTCTGAATTCTGGGCAGCTCGCCCCATGTGTCCAATCTGTTTAAAGTTCCTGGTTGCACCAATCACTACACTGACTCTCCTTGGCCAATTATGTCTGTTTCCTATTTAACCTCAACCCAGTCAGTCTGTCATTGCCTGTTATAGCGCCTAGACCCTTGTAGCTGTTTATCCTCGATTTTGATCCTGATTCCTGTTGCCGACCTTGCCTGTTTTTGACTATCCTTGATCTCCGTTCCTGTTGCCGACCCTCGCTTGTTTGACCATCCTTGATCTCCGTTTCAGTTGCCGACCCTCGCTTGTTTGACCATCCTCGATCTCCACTCCTGTTGCCGACCCTTGCCAGTTTGACCATCCTTGATCTCCGTTCCTGTTGCCGACCCTCGCTTGTTTGACCATCCTCGATCTCCACTCCTGTTGCCGACCCTTGCCAGTTTGACCATCCTTGATCTCCGTTCCTGTTGCCGACCCTCGCTTGTTTGACCATCCTCGATCTCCACTCCTGTTGCCGACCCTTGCCTGTCTATTGGACTGCCATCTTACGCTCACATACCGGCTACCCGATTCCACTTCCAGCCGCGGGCTCTCCAGCACTCTGTACCGTAAGACCTCATCCTTTGAGCCATAAAGTCCTGGGGGCAACCGATCCCGAGCAGGCGTGTTCTGCGTCTCGGCAAGCGGGGGCTCCTATAGGTGAAGCTGGCTGCGGAGATTGGGGGTTGAGGCCCTTACCAAGAGAGCTGGAGTTGTCCAAGTGGTAATTGAGGTTCCGGGAGCGTGACACTAACTCACTGGGCACCATGGCCAGGGCAGCCCACTGCTTGTACCAGTACGTTTGCACTAACTGCCCCTTAGTGGCATCACTGGCGTGGTTAGGTTTGCATGCAGGGTGGACTGAGTCCAAAAATCAGCCCAAGGATTCACAGGCCCTGATCAGCCCACCACTAGCCTATGCTATACTATTGCAAGAACAGATGGACAGTGGAATACATGACATAAGTTTTAGGGTTTGATGTTGTGGCAAAGGTGGGGAGCAGTATGCCCCCCCCCCCCCCCCCCCCGTTTGCATGGATGGATAAAAGACAGAGCACAAATTCCCAGTCATATAAGTACCCATTCTTATTAATCGTATATGCCTGCCATTTTGTTCTTGTTTTTTCCATACTCTCATGCTTACATGCTCTCTCTTTCTTAGAACTAATCAATCACTGTGAATGTATTCTCATATTATACCTTATTGTTTAACTCCACAGTGTTGTCCTCCCTTAAAGGATTTGCCCCATCAAATAGTAATTAATACCCAAAAAAAAGAATAAAGAAAAAAAAGAAAGTCACATTTACATTTCTGATGCCATTGCTTCTCTGATATAGAAAATGTTGTAAAAATGCCATATTATATATTTTATTCTATTCTATCTTCAGTTGTGTGGGCAGTGCTGTGTGGCTCCGAGGTAGGCGAGGGTTAAGCAAGCTCCAGGCCCATTATTCTTAGTCCACACATGAAGAACGGTTTCCCGGAATCTTATAAGAGAAAGTGAAAGAAGTAAATTGGAGGTTATAAAAGAAAATCGCAGAGGACCTCAGTTCTACGGCGAGATAGACAGAGCTCTTCTCCTGGGCAAGCAACACCATCGCCACAGAGGTAAGGGAAATGAGCAAATTTCAATTATTTATCCCCTCAGCAGCAAGCAGATTATAGTATATATTACGGTAGTTCTCCTGGCGGCAAAGAATTTATATTGTGCTCTTTGTATAATGTTGTTTGTTGCACGATATAAAATTCCTAATTATCTATAAAAAAGGAAGTTAAAAAATCAATAACTCATAGAAGAGTACAGGCAAACCAAAAACACGATGATCGACTTGGATCACTGTGATAGTCCAGCCCATCTATCTGCTCCTTCTTGCTCTAGCCATCCTATTCTTCGCTCTCTATTTCCAGCTCATCCCATCCATCCATCCCTCCCTCTCTCCTCCCAGCTCATCCCTCCTATCTATCCCTCTCCCTCTCCTCTCAGTTATGTCCATCCATCCACTCCTTCTAGCTCTAGCCATACACCCATCCCTCCATCTACTCACCCCAGATCATCCCATCCATCCATCCATCCATCCATCCCTACTATCCATCCCTCCCCCCTCTTCCCAGCTCATCCTATCTATCTATCTATCTATCTATCTATCTATCTATCTATCTATCTATCTATCCCTCCCTCTCCTCTCAGTTCTGCCCATCCATCCATCCCTACTATCCATCCCTCCCCCTCCCCTCCCAGCTCATTCTATCTATCTATCTATCTATCTATCTATCTATCTATCTATCTATCTATCTCTCTCCTCTCAGTTCTGTCCATTCATCCACTCCTCCAAGCTCTAGCCATACACCCATCCCTCCATCTACCCACCCCAGATCATCCCATCCATCCATCCCTACTATCCATCCCTCCCCGTCCCCGCCCAGCTCATCCCATCTATCTATCTATCTATCTATCTATCTATCTATCTATCTATCTATCCCTCTCCTCAGTTCTTCCCATCCTTTCACTCCTCTTAGCTCTAGCCATACACCCATCCCAGCTCATCCCATCCATTCCTCATATTCATCCCTCCCTCCTCCTTTTCCCACCCTGAAAAGACTGAAGGTATGCAACCAACCTTGCCTGCAGTTACCCTACGACCGCCACATCACTCGTATCTGAAGGCAAAAGGTGATAGTTAAACTGGATGCTGTCTGTAGGACCCGAGTGTGGTGTCCCTAGGTGGTCTTGTGCCAAATGCACTCACCCGGTTTGCCTGACCCTGGAGACCGGACTGCAGAAAAGCAGAACTCTGCTGAACTTTGTTCGAATTTACACTTGCAAATCCTGTAAGTCCACTTTAAAGTGGAACAACCACCCCCTGACAAAAAAGACCCCACATACCCTCCATGTGTATCAGGCACTATCAAAATTATTGTAATACATAATTAACTAAAATCAAAACTGCATTGATTAAATGAAGTCAGTCAGTGGCACACCCAGGATTTTGTCCTAGGGGGGTTACAGTTGGTAGAGGGACGTGGCCTGGAAGAGGCTTTGCACCCTAGAAGAAGCATGCCTCTAAAGTTTTGAAGATAAGTAGTTGGGGGGAGTGGATAAGCGTGCAGAAATAAACAGTAGAGGACAATGGAGGGATTAGGTGAGAAGCAGAGTACAGTGGCAGGGGTGGAAAAGCTAATAATGGAGAGCAGCAACTGGGTGAACAGGTTAGGTGAGCAGTGGAGGACAGCAGCCAAGGGGTTTGGTTAGTGATGAGTGGAGTGGTAGAGGACAGTGGCAGAGGGTTAAGGGTTAGGTAACTGGAGGAGGCAGGGGATAGAGGACAGCAGCAGGAGGTGGAGGGGTATGGTAAGTAGTGAAGGACAGCAGCCGGGGGTAGGTTATGTGAGTGATAGAGGACAGTGGCAGGGGGTGAAGGAGTTAGGTGAGAAGTAGAGGACAGAGGCAGGAGGGTGGAGGGGCAAGATGAGCAGTAGAGGACAGAGGCAGGGGGGTGGAGGGGCAAGGTGAGCAGTCGAGGACAGCCGCAGGGGATTGTAAAGTTAGCTGAGTGGTAGAGGACAGTAGCAGGGAGGAGGGGTTAGGTAGTGTTATAAGACAGTGGCAGGGGGTGGAGGGGTTGAGAAAGTGGTGGAGGCCAGCAGAAGGGGGTTGAGGGGTTAGGTGAATGGTAGAGGACAGTGGCAGGGGGTAGATGCCAGTGGCAGGAAGTAGATGATAGCGACAGGGGGTTGAGGACAGCGGCAGGAGGTAGAGGACACGGTAGGGGGTAGATGCCAGTGGCAGGAAGTATATGACAGTGGTAGGGGGGAAAAGACAGCAGCAGGGGGTAGAGGACAGCGGCAGGGAGTATAATACACGGTAAGGAGTAGATGAGTGTGCCAGTGGGTTCCACACAGCAGGGCATCTTCAATAAGATCAGCATAGTGAAGATCACAGGATTCAGTCCAATAGAATGCATCTTGATTAGAGATGCCCCACAGTCCAAAACCTCTCCATTTGGGATCCTACGCTGTTCAAATGCAACATCAGAGGGGCTTTCCTCTGCAGTAGTGTCCCTGCTCTGTGCTGGCCTGCCAGGGGGGCACACATAGTGGGGCATAGGGATGTGGCTACTCGTGGCCACATTTGAACAGCACGGTACCATGCAATTAGTTGAATATGTGGCTGCATTGGGCCTTAATAACAAAGAAGATCTCATACTTCTTATTCTCATCCTCTAATTGGGCACGATGCAAGGCAGTCTACCCTTGCAATAGAGACTTCCTAGTATCCCTGTATGTAGCCCCTTTTTTAACCCTGATGGGGCCAGATGCTGCCACTGTAAATAGGTGCTCATTGTCATTTCTTTTTTGGTATTATAGTTACAAGCAGTTTTTCTGCAGTGGATTGTAATATCCAGAGTGTGAACTTGGAGCAGTACATTGTATCAGACGCACCATAATGCCTGGCAGCTTTCCATGGGGATTGTGTATATATAATGTATCTTCTAGCCTATCTGAATGGTGTGTGGTGGGGATGTGGGGGCAGCGGCAGCATACCCTCACAATTAAAAACAATCAGAGCCTTGTGCCGAATGATATAGTTAAGGCAAAGGGCTCTGATTGGAGGAGAGCCCACGCATGTGCCATTGGACAGGATAAAGGTTAGTTATTACTGGCACACTGGAAACCCTGGGGGTTTCACACAGCGGGGTATCCTGAATTGGGATTATGCCCAGGGCCCCAAATATTCAGGGGTCAGAGAATGTGCAAATTACTCCAGCTCTCCAACATTGGAACCCATCCCCAAACACGGATTAGACATACCTCTCAACTTGGGTAAATTGGGACATTTGGCTGAGTACATGCAACGCACCCTGAGGCAAATGTTTCAATTAATCCATATTCCTGGTTACACCGCCTAGCCACTCCCATGCCACACCCCTAACTATCCTAGATTCCCTGCCTATTGGAAATGTGATGGATGGAATGAGCTGGAAAGAGTGGATGAGATGTGCTGGGAAGGAAGGGGTGGAATGAACTGAGATGAAAGGGATGTTTGGGATGAGCTGGAAAGAGCTAAAGAAAGGAATGATAGAATGAGCTGGGAGGTGTGGAAAGGAGGGATAGATGGGATGAGCTGGGAGGAGCGGTAGGGATGAATAGCTGGAGCCAGAAGTCGAATGGACAAGCAGAGGAGGGGACAGGGATAGGAGAGGTACATTCCATTCAGCAAGGTTTTCTCTCCTCTCTATTGTGCCTTCCAAGGTTGCCAAGGCTGCCCTTCAACCTGCGCAAGCCACGCTTCCCCACAAATCATGCTGCCCCTCAACCTGCCTCATTCACCTCACCCTGCACATCATGCTGCCCCTCAACCTGCGCAAGTCACAGTCACACCCCCCCATACATCATGCTGCCCCTCAACCTGCCCCAGTCACCTCCCCCTGCACATCATGCTGCCCCTCAACCTGCGCAAGTCACACCCCCCCATACATCATGCTGCGCCTCAACCTGCCTCAGTCACCTCCCCCTGCACATCATGCTGCCCCTCAACCTGCGCAAGTCACACCTCCCCAAACATCATGCTGCCCCTCAACCTGTCCCAGTCACCCCTCCCTGCACATCATGCTGCCCCTCAACCTGCCCCATTCACCTCCCCCTGCACATCATGCTGCCCCTCAACCTGCCCCAGTCACCTCCCCCTGCACATCATGCTGCCCCTCAACCTGCGCAAGTCACACCCCCCCATACATCATGCTGCGCCTCAACCTGCCTCAGTCACCTCCCCCTGCACATCATGCTGCCCCTCAACCTGCGCAAGTCACACCTCCCCATACATCATGCTGCTCCTCAACCTGTCCCAGTAACCTCTCTCTGCATATTATTCTGCCCCTCAACCTGTCCCAGTCACCCCTCCCTGCATATCATTCTGCCCCTCAACCTATCCCAGTCACCCCTCCCTGCACATCATGCTGCCCCTCAACTTGCCCCAGTCACCCCTCCCTGCACATCATGCTTCCCCTCAACCTGCCCCAGTCACTCCTCCCTGAACATTATTCTGCCCCTGGATCTGCCCCAGTTAGCCCTCCCTGAACATTATGCTGCCCCTCAACCTGTTTAAGCCACACCCCCCCACACATAATGCTACCCCTCCCTGCATAAGATGCCACCTTTCAACCTTTTTCAGTCCCCTCTCCCTGCACATCATGCTGCCCCTCAACCTGCCTCAGCCCCCTCCACACACATAGTGCTGTCCCTTAACCTGACTCTCATATATTATAGCCATATCCATCTCTACCTGATGTGTCTCGTGCTGATCATCAACTTGCTATAGCCCCCCTTCCCACACACCATGCTGCCCCTTAACCTGTCTCAGTCACCTCCCCCTGCGCATCATGCTGCCCCTCAACCTGCCCCAGTCACCCCTCCCTGCACATCATGCTGCCCCTCAACCTGTCCCAGCCCTATTTCCTACATATGCTGCTGCCCCTAAACTTGTCTTAGCCACATCTCCACGCACATCATGCTGCTACTCAATCTTACCCAGCCCTACCTCCCACATAGTCTGATTCCCCCCAACCTGGCCCAGACCTACCTCTCGCATAACTCTTCCCAGCCCTAGTTACCACATGTGATTCTGCACCACCATCTACTACAGCTACCCCTCCTCATACACCATGCTGCTCCACTCCCTGCACATCATGCTGAGTGCTGACCAACCTCTCCAAGTCCCCCTCCTCAACATCTCAGATGATGTGTCTCACTGTCATCCACTGGATTGTGACACATGGAGCTGTTTAGGCCTCCACAATGAAGAAGGAGACAGGAGCAGTGAGGCTCATGTGCACTTTGAAGTGGAAGATGAATGTGTCACTGTGTGTTGATGGACTATTTTTTGTGCTAAAAATTGGGGAAGATTTAAGACTTTACCAGGTGTCCCCCCCACCAATAATTACTTTCCCCATGGAAGACTCACATGTATATGGTGTAAAGCTTATGTCAATGTAGCATGCCCAGCTGTGCCAACATTAGCCAATTCCAGCTGTTGTCCAAATGCAGTGGCAACAAACACTGGAGATCTCACCAGTAGTGTGGGGTAAGTTGAATTATTTTGGGCCCTGACAGATTTCTTGTGCAGAAACCTATGCTGCGGCAATCTTTCTTGTAAACAGTAATAACTGTCATTATTGAACCCTCCCAAAAGGTTCCAGACCAGTGTTACAGTCATGAAATTTGGTCCATTTTTGCCTGTACATCTCATCAAAGTCATAGATGTGTTGTTCTCAAAATTCTCCAGAGTCAGCTGATCTGATCTAATCCAGGTCTGCCCTTTAATTATCTATTTTTCCCTTTCAAGCTTTAGTATGACACACATCATTAATGTTACTATTTCCCACTTCCAGCTACAATAGTGAATATCTATGGGGGAGTACTAACCTCTTTTTATAAGCAAATTGCATGATGAGGTATCAATTTTCTCCCCACCGTTTACACATTCTGTAAGTTCGTATGTCCTGTGTGGTATTGTCTTATGTTTTTAATGTCCATTGTATAGGTTGTGGTTGTAAACATTTAATAAAGTTTGATATTAATCTTTGATTCTGAGTTGGAGTGCCTCCCCTATTGTGTTTTTGAAGTATCCTATATATGGCCATTTGAGCCTGGTGTAGCACCCTTTATTATACTTTGTGGGTTGTGCAAACCCCCCTTTTTGGATTGAGCAAAGCATCTAACTCACTGGGCACCATGGCCAGGGCAGCCCACTGCTTGTACCAGTACGTTTGCACTAACTGCCCCTTAGTGGCATCACTGGCGTGGTTAGGTTTGCATGCAGGGTGGACTGAGTCCAAAGATCAGTCCAAGGATTCACAGACTCTGATCAGCCCACCGCCTATGCTATACCATTGCAAGAACAGATGGGCAGTGGAAGACATGACATAAATTTTAGGGTAAGATGTTGTGGCAAAGGTGGGGAGTTGTATGCCCCCCCCGCCTGTTTGCATGGATGGATGAAAAAAACAGAGCACAAATTCCTAGTCACACATTCTTATTAATCGTATATGCCTGCCATTTTGTTATAGTTTCTTCCATACTCTATGTGAATAGTCTCTTTTTCTTAGAACTAATCAATCACTGTGAATGTATTCTCATATTATACCTTCTTGTTTAACTCCACAGTGTTGTCCTCCCTTAAAGGATATGCCCCATCAAATAGTAACTAATACCCAAATAAAAGAATGAAGAAAAAAAAGAAAGTCACATTTACATTTCTGATGCCATTGCTTCTTTGATATAGAAAATGTTGTAAAAATGCCATATTATATATTTTATACTATTCTATCTTCAGTTGTGTGGGCAGTGCTGTGTGGCTCCGAGGTAGGCGAGGGTTAAGCAAGCTCCAGGCCCATTATTCTTAGTCCACACATGAAGAACGGTTTCCCGGAATCTTATAAGAGAAAGTGAAAGTAGTAAATTGGAGGTTATAAAAGAAAATCGCAGAGGACCTCAGTTCTACGGCAAGATAGACAGAGCTCTTCTCCTGGGCAAGCAACACCATCGCCACAGAGGTAAGGGAAATGAGCAAATTTCAATTATTTATCCCCTCAGCAGCAAGCAGATTATAGTCTAAATTACGGTAGTTCTCCTGGCGGCAAATAATTTATATTGTGCTCTTTGTATAATGTTGTTTGTTGCACGATATAAAATTCCTAATTATCTATAAAAAAGGAAGTTAAAAAATTAATAACTCATAGAAGAGTACAGGCAAACCAAAAACACGATGATCGACTTGGATCACTGTGATAGTCCAGCCCATCCATCTGCTCCTTCTTGCTCTAGCCATTCTACTCTTCGCTCTCTACTTCCAGTTCATCCCATCCATCCATCCCACCCTCTCTCCTCCCAGCTCATCCCTCCTATCTATCCCTCTCCCTCTCCTCTCAGTTCTGTCCATCCATCCACTCCTTCTAGCTCTAGCCATACACCCATCCCTCCATATACCCACCCCAGATCATCTCATCCATCCATCCATCCATCCCTACTATCCACCCCCCCCTCTTCCCAGCTCTATCTATCTATCTATCTATCTATCTATCTATCTATCTAGCTATCTATCTATCTATCCCTCCCTCTCCTCTCAGTTCTGTCCATCCATCCACTCCTCCAAGCTCTAGCCATACACCCATCCCTCCATCTACCCACCCCAGATCATCCATCCATCCCTACTATCCATCCCTCCCCCTCCCCTCCCAGCTCATCCTATCTATCTATCTATCTATCTATCTATCTATCTATCCCTCTCTCTCCTCTCAGTTCTGTCCATTCATCCACTCCTCCAAGATCTAGCCATACACCCATCCCTCCATCTACCCACCCCAGATCATCCCATCCATCCATCCCTACTATCCATCCCTCCCCCTCCCCTCCCAGCTCATCCTATCTATCTATCTATCTATCTATCTATCTCTCTCTCTCCTCAGTTCTTCCCATCCATTCACTCCTCCTAGCTCTAGCCATACACCCATCCAAGGTCATCCCATCCATTCCTCATATTCATCCCTCCCTCCTCCTTTTCCCACCCTGAAAAGACTGAAGGTATGCAACCAACCTTGCCTGCAGTTACCCTACGACCGCCACATCACTCGTATCTGAAGGCAAAGGGTGATAGTTAAACTGGATGCTGTCTGTAGGACCCGAGTGTGGTGTCCCTAGGTGGTCTTGTGCCAAATGCACTCACCCGGTTTGCCTGACCCTGGAGACCGGACTACAGAAAAGCAGAACTCTGCTGAACTTTGTTCGAATTTACACTTGCAAATCCTGTAAGTCCACTTTAAAGTGGAACAACCACCCCCTGACAAGAAAGACCCCACATACCCTCCATGTGTATCAGGCACTATCAAAATTATTGTAATACATAATTAACTAAAATCAAAACTGCATTGATTAAATGAAGTCAGTCAGTGGCACACCCAGGATTTTGTCCTAGGGGGGTTACAGTTGGTAGAGGGACGTGGCCTGGAAGAGGCTTTGCACCCTAGAAGAAGCATGCCTCTAAAGTTTTGAAGATATGTAGTTGGGGGGAGTGGATAAGCTTGCAGAAATAAACAGTAGAGGACAATGGAGGGATTAGGTGAGAAGCAGAGTACAGTGGCAGGGGTGGAAAAGCTAATAATGGAGAGCAGCAACTGGGTGAACAGGTTAGGTGAGCAGTGGAGGACAGCAGCACTGGGCCGAGGGGTTTGGTTAGTGATGAGTGGAGTGGTAGAGGACAGTGGCAGAGGGTTAAGGGGTTAGGTAACTGGAGGAGGCAGGGGATAGAGGACAGCAGCAGGAGGTGGAGGGGTATGGTAAGTAGTGAAGGACAGCAGCCGGGGGTGGGATATGTGAGTGATAGAGGACAGTGGCAGGGGGTGAAGGAGTTAGGTGAGAAGTAGAGGACAGAGGCAGGGGGGTGGAGGGGGGTGGAGGGGCAAGGTGAGCAGTCGAGGACAGCCGCAGGGGATTGTAAAGTTAGCTGAGTGGTAGAGGACAGTAGCAGGGAGGAGGGGTTAGGTAGTGTTATAAGACAGTGGCAGGGGGTGGAGGGGTTGAGAAAGTGGTGGAGGCCAGCAGAAGGGGGTTGAGGGGTTAGGTAAATGGTAGAGGACAGTGGCAGGGGGTAGATGCCAGTGGCAAGAAGTAGATGATAGCGACAGGGGGTAGAGGACGGCGGCAGGAGGTAGAGGACACGGTAGGGGGTAGATACCAGTGGCAGGAAGTATATGACAGCGGTAGGGGGTAAAAGACAGCAGCAGGGGGTAGAGGACAGCGGCAGGGAGTAGATGAGTGTGCCAGAGGGTTTCACACAGCAGGGCATCTTCAATAAGATCAGCATAGTGAAGATCACAGGATTCAGTCCAATAGAATGCATCTTGATTAGAGATGCCCCACAGTCCAAAACCTCTCCATTTGGGATCCTACGCTGTTCAAATGCAACATCAGAGGAGCTTTCCTCTGCAGTAGTGTCCCTGCTCTGAGCTGGCCTGCCAGGGGAGCACACATAGTGGGGCATAGGGATGTGGCTCCTCGTGGCCACATTTGAACAGCACAGTACCACGCAATTAGTTGAATATGTGGCTGCATTGGGCCTTAATGACAAGGAAGATCTCATACTTCTTATTCTCATCCCCTAATTGGGCACGATGCAAGGCAGTCTACCCTTGCAATAGAGACTTCCTAGTATCCCTGTATGTAGCCCCTTTTTGTTTAACCCTAATGGGGCCTGATGGGGCCACTGTAAATAGGTGTTCATTGTCTTTTCTTTTTTGGTATTATAGTTACAAGCTGTTTTTCTGCAGTGGATTGTAATATCCAGAGTGTGAACTTGGAGCTGTACATTGTATCAGACGCATCATGATGGCAGCTTTCCAAGGGGATTGTGTATATATAATGTATCTTTATTTTTGTTACATTGTCTTGTTACACATGTCACACACAGCTGCCTGATTAAGATTCTTTTCTTTGAAAAGTGTTACAATTTCTTATAGTGATCACCTGTATTACAATATGTATCTGAATGTCCAGATCTTATTTCTTGTTTAAAGCCTAAAGTGTGCAGCAGGTAGCACTCTGCTGTAACTCACCTCTGCACACGATCCTTTTTCTGCCAGCACTAGGAGTGTTCCATCCTTCGGTTTTAAACGCCGCTGATAGGAGAGGGATTGCGGGCAGATGTGGGTTACACCCTTAGGTGAAGAGGGTTGATGGGTTGCTCAGCAGCCCATCAACCACCTTTTTAGTGTTTGAGCTGAAGTCCTTGTTCGGGTTTGGGCACTCGAATTCGCAAGGTTCGGTACAAACCCAAACTTTGCCGTTCGGGTTTGCCCATCACTACTTATAACCTATGAGCTGGAAAATGCAGAGCAGGGTGACAGCAAACCATGCAGAGGAGGAGGGGCATGCAGAGCAGAGTGTCTGTTCAGAATAAAAAGGGGATAATAGTTGGACCCTGCTTGAGGATTATGCTGGCCCCACAGGCGACACAGTCTCCTTGGGCCATTGCATCATGTCACACCTAACTGCAGACTGTAAAGCTGCATATATAGTGTATACTATAGATTAAAATGATGTAAGTCCACTTTTGATGGCCTTTTTGAAAGTATATATTTTTTACTCTACTGATTTCTCTAATGTGCTCACCTTATCTAGTATTTTTTATATAAACTCTATAAAACACAAAAAATTAGATCAGCTCAGCACATTGTGGACATCATCTTGGCACACCAAAAAATATATTTTCAAAGTGGACTTTTCCTTTTAAGTCCTTTTAAAGAGGAAAAAACCTGAGAATTTGACTTGCCAGGGTTTTGTTCAAGGCCCGCCAAAATGGGATAGCCTGCTGTTTTAAACCCCCCAGTTTGCCAAGTACAACCCGCCTCCCCTCGGTCCAATGGTGCATGTGCAGGCTCTCATCGAATCAGAGCCCTTTGTCATGTTTACATCCTTCGGCAAAGGGTTCTGATTAAGTTCAATGAGGAGCATGTGCTGCCGCATTTCCCTGTTTCCTCGGCTGTGCACGCGTTCCTGTCCCAGCCTATCCAAATGGTGTGTGGTGGGGATGTGGGGGCAGCGGCAGCATACCCTCCCAATTAAAAACAATCAGAGCCTTGTGCCGAATGTTATAGTTAAGGCAAAGGGCTATGATTGGAGGGGAGCCCACGCATGTGCCATTGGACAGGATAAAGGTTAGTTATTACTGGCACACTAGAAACCCTGGGGGTTTCACACAGCGGGGTATCATGAATTGGGATTATGCCCAGGGTCAGAGAATGTGCAAATTACTCCAGCTCTCCAACATTGGAACCCATTCCCCAGACTCAGATTAGACATACCTCTCAACTTGGGTAAATGGGGACATTTGGCTGAGTACATGCAATGCACCCTGAGGCAAATGTTTCAATTAATGCCTGCCTATTGGAAATGAGATGGATGGAATGAGCTGGAAAGAGTGGATGAGATGTGCTGGGAAGGAAGGGGTGGAATGAGCTGGGAAGAAAGGGATGTTTGGGATGAGCTGGAAAGAGCTAAAGAAAGGGATGAATAGAATAAGCAGGAAGGTGTGGAAAGGAGGGATAGATGGGATGAGCTGGGAGGAGCGGTAGGGATGAATAGCTGGAGCCAGAAGTCAAATGGACAAGCAGAGGAGGGGACAGGGATAGGAGAGGTACATTCCATTCAGCAAGGTTTTCTCTCCTCTCTATTGTGCCTTCCAAGGTTGCCAAGGCTGCCCTTCAACCTGCGCAAGCCACGCTTCCCCACAAATCATGCTGCCCCTCAACCTGCCTCATTCACCTCACCCTGCACATCATGCTGCCCCTCAACCTGCGCAAGTCACACCCCCCCATACATCATGCTGCCCCTCAACCTGCCCCAGTCACCTCCCCCTGCACATCATGCTGCCCCTCAACCTGCGCAAGTCACACCCCCCCATACATCATGCTGCCCCTCAACCTGCCCCAGTCACCTCCCCCTGCACATCATGCTGCCCCTCAACCTGCGCAAGTCACACCTACCCATAGATCATGCTGCTCCTCAACCTGTCCCAGTCACCCCTCCCTGCACATAATGCTGCCCCTCAACCTGCCCCAGTCACCCCTCCCTGAACATCATGCTTCCCCTCAACCTGCCCCAGTCATCCCTCCCTGAACATCATGCTCTCCCTCAACCTGCCCCAGTCATCCCTCCCTGGACATTATTCTGCCCCTCGATCTGGCCCAGTTAACCCTCCCTGAACATTATGCTGCCCCTCAACCTGTTCAAGCCACACCTCCCCACACATAATGCTACCCCTCCCTGCATAAAATACCACCCTTTAACCTTTTTCAGTCCCCTCTCCCTGCACATCATGCTGCCCCTCAACCTGCCTCAGCCCTATTTCCTACATATGCTGCTGCCCCTAAACTTGTCTTAGCCACATCTCCACGCACATCGTGCTGCCCCTCAATCTTACCCAGCCCTACCTCCCACATAGTCTGATTCCCCCCAACCTGGCACAGACCTACCTCCCGCATAACTCATCCCAGTCCTAGTTACCACATGTCATTCGGCACCACCATCTACTACAGCTACCCCTCCTCATACACCATGCTGCTCCACTCCCTGCACATCATGCTGAGTGCTGACCAACCTCTCCAAGTCCCCCTCCTCAACATCTCAGATGATGTGTCTCACTGTCATCCACTGGACAGTGACACATGGAGCTGTTTAGGCCTCCACAATGAAGAAGGAGACAGGAGCAGTGAGGCTCATGTGCACTGTGAAGTGGAAGATGAATGTGTCACTGTGTGTTGATGGACTTTCTTTTGTGCTAAAAATTGGGGAAGATTTAAGACTTTACCAGGTGTTCCCCCCACCAATAATTACTTTCCCCATGGAAGACTCACATGTATATGGTGTAAAGCTTATGTCAATGTAGCATGGCCAGCTGTGCCAACATTA
This sequence comes from Gastrophryne carolinensis, assembly GCA_027917425.1. Classification (NCBI taxonomy): domain Eukaryota; kingdom Metazoa; phylum Chordata; class Amphibia; order Anura; family Microhylidae; genus Gastrophryne; species Gastrophryne carolinensis. The sequence continues at coordinate 40,922,375 of CM051235.1, read as the reverse complement.
GCCAATTCCAGCTGTTGTCCAAATACAGTGGCAACAAACATTGGAGATCTCACCAGTAGTGTGGGGTAAGTTGAATTATTTTGGGCCCTGAAAGATTTCTTGTGCAGAAACCTATGCTGTGGCAATCTTTCTTGTAAACAGTAATAACTGTCATTATTGAACCCTCCTAAAAGGTTCCAGACCAGTGTTACAGTCATGAAATTTGGTTTATTTTTGCCTGTACAGCTCATCAAGGTCATAGATGTGTTGTACTCAAAATTCGCTGAGTCGGCTGATCTGATCTAATCCAGGTCTGCCCTTTAATTATCTGTTTTTCCCGTTCAAGCTTTAGTATGACACACATCATTAATGTTACTGTTTCCCACTTCCAGCTGCAATAGTGAATATCAATAGGGAGCTCTAACCTCTTTTTATAAGCAAATTCCATGATGAGGTATCAATTTACTCCCCACCTTTTACACATCCTGTTTGTATGTCCTGTGTTGTATTGTCTTATGTTTTTAATATTCATTGTATAGGTTGTGGTTGTAAACATTTAATAAAGTTTGATATTAATTTTTGATTCTGAGTTGGAGTGCCTCCCCTATTGTGTTTTTGTGGTATCCTATATATGGCCATTTGAGCCTGGTGTAGCACCCTTTATTATACTTTGTGGGTTGTGCAAACCCCCCAAAGCATCTAACTCACTGGGCACCATGGCCAGGGCAGCCCACCGCTTGTACCAGTACGTTTGCACTAACTGCCCCTTAGTGGCATCCCTGGCGTGGTTAGGTTTGTATGCAGGGTGTACTGAGTCCAAAAATCAGCCCAAGGATTCACAGGCCCTGATCAGCCCACCACTAGCCTATGCTATACTATTGCAAGAACAGATGGACAGTGGAATACATGACATAAGTTTTAGGGTAAGATGTTGTGGCAAAGGTGGGGAGCAGTATGCCCCCCCCCCCCCAACGCACCCTGAGGCAAATGTTTCAATTAATCCACATAACCACATGCCTGGTTACACCGCCTCGCCACTCCCATGCCACACCCCTATCTATCCTAGATTCCCTGCCTATTGGAAATGTGATGGATGGAATGAGCTGGAAAGAGTGGATGAGATGTGCTGGGAAGGAAGGGGTGGAATGAACTGAGAAGAAAGGGATGTTTGGGATGAGCTGGAAAGAGCTAAAGAAAGGAATGATAGAATGAGCTGGGAGGTGTGGAAAGGAGGGATGGATGGGATGAGCTGGGAGGAGCGGTAGGGATGAATAGCTGGAGCCAGAAGTCGAATGGACAAGCAGAGGAGGGGACAGGGATAGGAGAGGTACATTCCATGCAGCAAGGTTTTCTCTCCTCTCTATTGTGCCTCCAAGGTTTCCAAGGCTGCCCTTCAACCTGCGCAAGCCACGCTTCCCCACAAATCATGCTGCCCCTCAACCTGCCTCAGTCACCTCCCCCTGCACATCATGCTGCCCCTCAACCTGCGCAAGTCACACCCCCCATACATCATGCTGCCCCTCAACCTGCCTCACTCACCTCCCCCTGCTCATCATGCTGCCCCTCAACCTGCCCCAGTCACCTCTCTCTGCATATTTTTCTGCCCCTTAACCTGTCCCTGTCACCCCTCCCTGCGCATCATGCTGCCCCTCAACCTGCCCCAGTCACCCCTCCCTGCACATCATGCTGCCCCTCAACCTGTCCCAGCCCTATTTCCTACATATGCTGCTGCCCCTAAACTTGTCTTAGCCACATCTCCACGCACATCATGCTGCCCCTCAATCTTACCCAGCCCTACCTCCCACATAGCTTAATCCCCCCCTAACCTGGCACAGACCTACCTCCCGCATAACTCATCCCAGCCCTAGTTACCACATGTCATTCTGCACCACCATCTAGTACAGCTACCCCTCCTCATACACCATGCTGCCCCACTCCCTGCACATCATGCTGACCAACCTTTCCAAGTCCCCCTCCTCAACATCTCAGATGATGTGTCTCACTGTCATCCACTGGACAGTGACACATGGAGCTGTTTAGGCCTTCACAATGAAGAAGGAAACAGGAGCAGTGAGGCTCATGTGCACTGTGAAGTGGAAGATGAATGTGTCACTGGGCTTTCTTTTGTGCTAAAAATTGGGGAAGATTTAAGACTTTACCAGGTGTTCCCCCCACCAATAATTACTATAATCCCTATGAAAGACTCACATGTATATGGTGTAAAGCTTATGTCAATGTGGCATGCCCAGCTGTACCAACATTAGCCAATTCCAGCTGATGTCCAAATGCAGTGGCAACAAACACTGGAGATCTCACCAGTAGTGTGGGGTAAGTTGAATTATTTAGGGCCCTGACAGATTTCTTGTGCAGAAACCTATGCTGTGGCAATCTTTCTTGTAACTGTCATTATTGAACCCTCCTAAAAGGTTCCAGACCAGTGTTACAGTCATGAAATTTGGTCCATTTTTGCTTGTACATCTCATCAAGGTCATTGATGTGTTGTTCTCAAAATTCTCCAGCGTCAGCTGATCTGATCCAATCCAGGTCTGCCCTTTAATTACATGTTTTTCCCTTTCACGCTTTAGTGTGACACACATCATTTCTGTTACTGTTTCCCACTTCCAGCTGCAATAGTGAATATCTATGGGGGAGCTTTAACCTCTTTTTATAAGCAAATTCCATGATGAGGTATCAATTTTCTCCCCACCGTTTACACATCCTGTTTGTATGTCCTGTGTTGTCTTATGTTTTTAATGTCCATTGTATAGGTTGTGGTTGTACACATTTAATAAAGTTTGATATTAATTTTTGATTCTGAGTTGGAGTGCCTCCCCTATTGTGTTTTTGTGGTATCCTATATATGGCCGTTTGAGCCTGGTGTAGAACCCTTTATTATACTTTGTGGGTTGTGCAAACCCCCCTTTTTGGATTGAGCAAAGCATCTAACTCACTGGACACCATGGCCAGGGCAGCCCACTGCTTGTACCAGTACGTTTGCACTAACTGCCCCTTAGTGGCATCCCTGGCGTATGCAGGGATTGTATGCAGGGTGGACTGAGTCCAAAAATCAGCCCAAGGATTCACAGGCCCTGATCAGCCCACCACTAGCCTATGCTATACTATTGCAAGAACAGATGGACAGTGGAATACATGGCATAAGTTTTAGGGTTTGATGTTGTGGCAAAGGTGGGGAGCAGTATGCCCCCCCCCCCCCGATTGCATGGATGGATAAAAGACAGAGCACAAATTCCAAGTCATATAAGTACCCATTCTTATTAATCGTATATGCCTGCCATTTTGTTCTTGTTTTTTCCATACTCTATGTGAATGCTCTCTCTTTCTTAGAACTAATCAATCACTGTGAATGTATTCTCATATTATACCTTCTTGTTTAACTCCACAGTGTTGTCCTCCCTTAAAGGATATGCCCCATCAAATAGTAACTAATACCCAAATAAAAGAATGAAGAAAAAAAAAGAAAGTCACATTTACATTTCTGATGTCATTGCTTCTCTGATATAGAAAATGTTGTAAAAATGCCATATTATATATTTTATACTATTCTATCTTCAGTTGTGTGGGCAGTGCTGTGTGGCTCCGAGGTAGGCGAGGGTTAAGCAAGCTCCAGGCCCATTATTCTTAGTCCACACATGAAGAACGGTTTCCCGGAATCTTATAAGAGAAAGTGAAAGAAGTAAATTAGAGGTTATAAAAGAAAATTGCAGAGGACCTCAGTTCTACGGCGAGATAGACAGAGCTCTTCTCCTGGGCAAGCAACACCATCGCCACAGAGGTAAGGAAAATGAGCAAATTTCAATTATTTATCCTCTCAGCAGCAAGCAGATTATAGTCTAAATTATGGTAGTTCTCCTGGCGGCAAAGAATTTATATTGTGCTCTTTGTATAATGTTGTTTGTTGCACGATATAAAATTCCTAATTATCTATAAAAAAGGAAGTTAAAAAATTAATAACTCATAGAAGAGTACAGGCAAACCAAAAACACGATGATCGACTTGGATCACTGTGATAGTCCAGCCCATCCATCTGCTCCTTCTTGCTCTAGCCATTCTATTCTTTGCTCTCTACTTCCAGCTCATCCCATCCATCCAACCCTCCCTCTCTCCTTCCAGCTCATCCCTCCTATCTATCCCTCTCCCTCTCCTCTCAGTTCTGTCCATCCATCCACTCCTTCTAGCTCTAGCCATACACCCACACCTCCATCTACCCACCCCAGATCATCCCATCCATCCATCCATCCCTACTATCCATCCCTCCCCCCTCTTCCCAGCTCATCCTATCTATCTATCTATCTATCTATCTATCTATCTATCTATCTATCTATCTATCCCTCCTTCTCCTCTCAGTTCTGTCCATCCATCCACTCCTCCAAGCTCTAGCCATACACCCATCCCTCCATCTACCCACTCCAGATCATCCCATCCATCCATCCATCCCTACTATCCATCCCTCCCCCTCCCCTCCCAGCTCATCCTATCTATCTGTCTATCTATCTATCTATCTATCTATCTATCTATCTATCTATCTATCCCTCTCCTCAGTTCTTCCCATCCATTCACTCTTCTTAGCTCTAGCCATACACCCATCCCAGCTCATCCCGTCCATTCCTCATATTCATCCCTCCCTCCTCCTTTTCCCACCCTGAAAAGACTGAAGGTATGCAACCAACCTTGCCTGCAGTTACCCTACGACCGCCACATCACTCGTATCTGAAGGCAAAAGGTGATAGTTAAACTGGATGCTGTCTGTAGGACCCGAGTGTGGTGTCCCTAGGTGGTCTTGTGCCAAATGCACTCACCCGGTTTGCCTGACCCTGGAGACCGGACTACAGAAAAGCAGAACTCTGCTGAACTTTGTTCGAATTTACACTTGTAAATCCTGTAAGTCCACTTTAAAGTAGAACAACCACCCCCTGACAAAAAAGACCCCACAGCCCTCCACATACCCTCCAGACATAAGGTTTGCGTCAGAGCCACTTGGGCTGGGTGTAGCTTCCAACCTATACAGTAATACTAATAGATTTATTTAACCCCAGCTGTTCAATTCCACATTGATGTGTATCAGGCACTATCAAAATTATTGTAATACATAATTAACTAAAATCAAAACTACATTGATTAAATTAATCTGCAACTGATTATGCAACAGAGTCAGTGGCACACCCAGGATTTTGTCCTAGGGGGGTTACATTTGGGAAAGGGACGTGGCCTGGAAGAGGCTTTGCACCCTAGAAGAAGCATGCCCCTAAAGATTTGAAGATGAGTAGTTGGGGGGAATGGATAAGCTTGCAGAAATAAACAGTAGAGGACAATGGAGGGATTAGGTGAGAAGCAGAGTACAGTGGCAGGGGTGGAAAAGCTAATAATGGAGAGCAGCAACTGGGTGAACAGGTTAGGTGAGCAGTGGAGGACAGCAGCACTGGGCCGAGGGGTTTGGTTAGTGATGAGTGGAGTGGTAGAGGACAGTGGCAGAGGGTTTGTCGAGCAGAGCTTTATATACTATTTAATTAATCAATAATCAACTACCAAATGATAGTCAATTATTAACCAATTAAATATATAATGAATTAAAATAACTCAAGGAAATCTTAAACAAATGGACATAAAACACTTGATAAGTTTTAGAAGAGATCCATGTACAAAACCAAAATTATGCAACAATACAATCTCTGGTCAAAAAATAAATAACAAATTTATTATATACAATAAACAACAAAAAAAACCATTAATCGCAATTTTGATATTTGGCCACTAGATGGCTTACTCTTAGTAGACCATTACTTTTAATCCTAAAATGACTAATAATGTATAATATTACTTGAAATAAACAATTATGAATAAATATAGTTATCCCAGGACATATAAAGCTTCTAAAGCCTATAACCAATTGGAGATTGATAGGAAATCTGGCTTAATTTAAGATATGAGATTTCCAAAAGGGCATTAATGCAATAGCTTAGATATATATGGAACCCTATAAATTTCTAAAGATTTAAGAAGAAATTAATACGTTACCAAGCTATTGTTCAAAATGGCTGCTTTTGTATCCTGGGCCAGATATGTAGATTAGCTATGCTGGTCAGAGGTCGGATCAGGTGTGTTGTTCAGATGAGTTCAGGTCAGCAGTCTCAGATTAGCTGTGTCAGGTTGCTGTCTCAGGTTAGCCCCCTGGTAGCTCTGTCAGGTTAGCCCTCTATCTGGAATGAGCTCCTAGTTTATACGCAAAACCTCAGTCCGTTCCCCCTCCCATAGCAAATAATAACACCCAGGGGTGTGTTAGGGGCGTGTCTGGGGTGTGGTTAAGGAAATCTTAATCAGTCACATCCTATTTCGGCCACTAGGGGGTGCTATGAGACAAAGAATCCCTTCAACAAATCTTGGACAATAATCGTCCAAAATATATTTTGAAACTCTGTTTGGAATTCTATATAAAGACACAGAGATAGAAATATATATATATATTTCCATGTACATATACATACACAAACACCCATCTATCCCCCACCTGATCTCTATGATGATCTCTACTATTATATTAATTATTTGATTATTTTCAGTAAATCCTTCTTTTCCTAAACAACTAGATATTTATAATCAATATATTGGTATGTCCTGGGGATAATTATAATCAATCATAACTGATAAACAATTGAAAACATTACATTCATATTATCTTACATTGGATATTTAGGGAGATAAACCTATACATTTCTCCAAACTAATAATACAAAAATGTAGAAACGAATTATCCCCTATTTAAAACTACACATAGTATTATTCCTATCCTATCTCTTATAAATTAGAATAACATAATTTTACAATAATGCAACCTATAATATATTCATTATTTTAAGGATATAAAACATTACATGACCTTAATTTGAGACTAATATAATAGTCTTATTTTCTCTTATATATATTTAAACACACTTCAAATAAAATCCTTAAAACCATTACTAAATCCACATGCAATCGATACTATATAATATAACTATGTTAAGACATATAAGAAATCACTCTACTCGACCAGTATTACTACCTTGGCCATTTAACATGCTATCAAAATAAAATGGTGTTTCATATACTTTTAACTGATCATGATAAGTCTATGAATATTATTTTGTATGAAGAACGGGGACCCTAGACCTATCCCCAGAAAAAGCCCCTGTGTTGCTGCCGCACACTAATATCAATACATATCTAAACAATATTGAAAAAATATATTAATTTATTTCTACAAGGCATTCAAAATATACACTATTTACATAAAAGACACATTAAAAAGACACATTAAGAAACATAAACACACTGTATCAGAGGTACAGACCCCTCAAATGGCTCCATAATCCTTAATAGCTAGATAAATGTAATAATGACACTGAACCTTTACTGTAAAAATGGGGTGGCAGGAGTATTGGAGATAGAACCTATGGATGTGCATGTGTACTAACATGTGAAGCTACAACTCACTCCTCTATCAAAGGCAAACAAAAAGAAAAAAAAAAAAGAGAAAAACTAGTGCAAGTATAAAAACATCAAAAAACATGTGCAATAATCATCATATGACTCCATTAAATCAAGTGCCAAAGTGCATTGTGCAAAAGGGAATCCATAAGAGTATATTGTCTACCCCAATGGTTCAGGTAATCGAATCAATCAAAATCCTATGTAATAACCAATATTGTTTACATCACCATATAGTCAAGCCTCCGGGGTCGCCTCCAAACGGTTCCCACCGACGCGTTGCGTGGCTCTACGCCACTTCGCCAGGGTGTATGAACCGTACCTGTCCTGTTCCCATTTATATATACCTGTAAAAACCGGCTGTCAGGATGTCCGTCTGCGCGCGCCACCCCCCACACGCACGCCCCGTCCGGCAGGAAGTTCCCCCGTAAGGGCAATGCGGGGTGAGTGCGTCACATCCGCCCAAAGTGACGCCGAAAACCGGAAGTGCGTCAGAGAGCACCCGGCTCCGGCGCGCGACCGCCCGGGCACACTCCCCTGCAGTAGGAGGTCCCGGGCGGCCGCGCGCCCGAGCACGGGCGCACAGCCGACACACCCTCCAGCCCACCCTGTCAATCAAAAGCTGTCAACGGATCGTGGGAGGTAATTGTATCAAATGGAAACAGGAAACAGCTCCTATGTTTACTCTATACACATATTACTACACTAATACAACTAATTACATATGAATGCCTTAATTACAGACAGGTTGCTATTAAACTAATTCATGATACTTGTGATAACGACAATCATTTAACCCTAAATCCTAGTGTATCCTCTGGCCCAAGCATAATATAGAGGGTGGATACCCCACACTTTCAAGCATAATAAAGCCGAGCCCAATTAAACCCTCATATAGAAAAAGGGTCTGCCTAGCAAGCCCATTTCAAGTGCATTGTGCATATGATCTTTAGATTACTACTGACCCCAGATGGGACTTCACATATGTCTCATACTAACAAATACTTTGAGGTATATCAGGGCTATATCCAGAAGACCTACGGTATTTCCACATATTATTGTGATGATTATCCTAGTCTCATCCCGGGTAATAGTGTCCATGATCCTTCATTCGGCTCTATTGTCCCCCAGGGGTCAGACTCCTATATATAGGCGGAATTTTTGAATCTGTAGTCATTAATCATCCTCCACACCGAGGGATATATTGTCGCACGGCGTCCCCTCTCCTTTGTTCAGCCTTTGAAAGGGTTCCACAGTTTTCACAGAGACATCCCCTCTCCTTTGTCGAGCTCCTAATGGGGCTAGGTTCCCAAGTAGAAGATCCTCATATGGGTACCTCGAGAGACATAAAATACACCCGGATTAGAACATATAGAAACAATCCCTGTCATCCACACAAGTGGTATCCAAGCAGAAACTTTTACTGGATATAAAATATATAATGGTAGAGTTAAGGGCCTATCTCGCTGCTGCTATAATGGCACCCAATCATCTACTTACCTGCTTGTATACAGGGCACCTATGTGGTCCAGATAATTCCATGCGGCTATTAATAAAAATAAAGCCACAGAGATGTAATCGCCCTAATCCTATACAGGGTGTCTATATGGTTAAAGAATATATTTTTTACATTACGAGATTATGATCTAGGTGTCTGTTATGCGATATGTACACCATTAGATCACTCTCGCCCTAAAAATGCCTGGAAAGAGAAATCCTCATTCATTCCCAGGGGGGATCTGGTTTGAAGTGTGTAGATCCATTGGGTCTCTTTCTGTAATAATTTTCTCTTCCGGTTGCCCCCCCTAGCTCCCAGAATGACCTGATCTATGAGCACCACCTGCAAATCACTGTAATCCCCGCCGTGGTGTGATAAAAAGTGTGACGCCACTGGTGTCAGGATCTTATTCTCACTAGCATCTCTCGCTGCCAACCTAATCGTAGAGAGATGCTTCTGAATCCTAGTCCTGGCATCCTTCCCAGTTTCGCCCACATAATATTGTGGGCAGGTGCAGCGGAGGACATAAATGACCCCCTCAGATCTACAGTTCAAATGGCCCTTGATTTTATACTCCCTTCCATTCATGAGATGTTTAATGACAGCAGTTTTAACAACGAAAGGGCATATGCTGCACCTACCACAGGGTCTACTGCCCATCAAGTCCTTATTCGACATCATCCAATTTGGAGCTCGAGTGTAGTGACTCCTACATAGACGGTCCTTCAAATTGGGGGCTCGTTTGGCTACCATGGATGGTCCCCTGGTGATATATCTTGCTAAGGTTGAATCCGTTTGTAATATTGGCCAGTGTTTCTGTAGGATAGTCCTCAATTTCTTCCAATCATTATTGAAGGTAGAAATGAATCTTACCTCCTCCTGATCTGTTTTTCTATGTTGGTATCTGAGTAATTTCTCCCTTGGTGTGTTCCTGGCTCGTTGCTCTGCCCTCCGTATCACCTGGCGTGGATATTCTCTCTGTTGAAAACGTCTGGTCATGTTGGAAGCTTCTTTTGCAAACCCCTCATCTTCCGAGCAGTTACGTTTGATCCTGAGGAATTGGCCAGTCGGTATACCGTCCTTCAATTTCTTTGGATGAAAACTGCTGTCTTTACAAGTCCCTGAGGACACACTTTTGGTGGCATGCGACGTAGAGTCGCTGTACACCAACATTTCACACACTATGGCACTGAAAGCGGTGGCTTACTTCCTGAGTATGGAGTCCATTGAGAGAAGACCGGTGCATAAATTTGTACTGGATCTTCTAGCCTTTGTACTTACACATAACTACTTTGTATTTGATGGAAAATACTATAGACAGCAACAGGGAGTAGCGATGGGCGCGAAGTGTGCGCCATCGGTGGCCAACTTGTTCATGGGCTGGTGGGAGCGAGAGGTAGTCTGGGGGGAGGTGATGAACCTGTACCAGCCCCATATTTTGGGCTGGTACAGGTTCATAGATGATATCCTCCTCCTTTGGCAAGGACCCCCGGAACTATGTGATAGATTCATAGGGAATCTTAATGATAATCCCTACAACATCCATTTGACCTACAAACGCTCCCAAACTAGCATTGAGTTTTTAGATTTGACTTTACATCTCAATGACAATGGTACGATCTCCACATACCTGTTTAGGAAACCAACAGCGACCAATGGACTCCTTCACTACAGCAGTTTTCATCCAAAGAAATTGAAGGACGGTATACCGACTGGCCAATTCCTCAGGATCAAACGTAACTGCTCGGAAGATGAGGGGTTTGCAAAAGAAGCTTCCAACATGACCAGACGTTTTCAACAGAGAGAATATCCACGCCAGGTGATACGGAGGGCAGAGCAACGAGCCAGGAACACACCAAGGGAGAAATTACTCAGATACCAACATAGAAAAACAGATCAGGAGGAGGTAAGATTCATTTCTACCTTCAATAATGATTGGAAGAAATTGAGGACTATCCTACAGAAACACTGGCCAATATTACAAACGGATTCAACCTTAGCAAGATATATCACCAGGGGACCATCCATGGTAGCCAAACGAGCCCCCAATTTGAAGGACCGTCTATGTAGGAGTCACTACACTCGAGCTCCAAATTGGATGATGTCGAATAAGGACTTGATGGGCAGTAGACCCTGTGGTAGGTGCAGCATATGCCCTTTCGTTGTTAAAACTGCTGTCATTAAACATCTCATGAATGGAAGGGAGTATAAAATCAAGGGCCATTTGAACTGTAGATCTGAGGGGGTCATTTATGTCCTCCGCTGCACCTGCCCACAATATTATGTGGGCGAAACTGGGAAGGATGCCAGGACTAGGATTCAGAAGCATCTCTCTACGATTAGGTTGGCAGCGAGAGATGCTAGTGAGAATAAGATCCTGACACCAGTGGCGTCACACTTTTTATCACACCACGGCGGGGATTACAGTGATTTGCAGGTGGTGCTCATAGATCAGGTCATTCTGGGAGCTAGGGGGGGCAACCGGAAGAGAAAATTATTACAGAAAGAGACCCAATGGATCTACACACTTCAAACCAGATCCCCCCTGGGAATGAATGAGGATTTCTCTTTCCAGGCATTTTTAGGGCGAGAGTGATCTAATGGTGTACATATCGCATAACAGACACCTAGATCATAATCTCGTAATGTAAAAAATATATTCTTTAACCATATAGACACCCTGTATAGGATTAGGGCGATTACATCTCTGTGGCTTTATTTTTATTAATAGCCGCATGGAATTATCTGGACCACATAGGTGCCCTGTATACAAGCAGGTAAGTAGATGATTGGGTGCCATTATAGCAGCAGCGAGATAGGCCCTTAACTCTACCATTATATATTTTATATCCAGTAAAAGTTTCTGCTTGGATACCACTTGTGTGGATGACAGGGATTGTTTCTATATGTTCTAATCCGGGTGTATTTTATGTCTCTCGAGGTACCCATATGAGGATCTTCTACTTGGGAACCTAGCCCCATTAGGAGCTCGACAAAGGAGAGGGGATGTCTCTGTGAAAACTGTGGAACCCTTTCAAAGGCTGAACAAAGGAGAGGGGACGCCGTGCGACAATATATCCCTCGGTGTGGAGGATGATTAATGACTACAGATTCAAAAATTCCGCCTATATATAGGAGTCTGACCCCTGGGGGACAATAGAGCCGAATGAAGGATCATGGACACTATTACCCGGGATGAGACTAGGATAATCATCACAATAATATGTGGAAATACCGTAGGTCTTCTGGATATAGCCCTGATATACCTCAAAGTATTTGTTAGTATGAGACATATGTGAAGTCCCATCTGGGGTCAGTAGTAATCTAAAGATCATATGCACAATGCACTTGAAATGGGCTTGCTAGGCAGACCCTTTTTCTATATGAGGGTTTAATTGGGCTCGGCTTTATTATGCTTGAAAGTGTGGGGTATCCACCCTCTATATTATGCTTGGGCCAGAGGATACACTAGGATTTAGGGTTAAATGATTGTCGTTATCACAAGTATCATGAATTAGTTTAATAGCAACCTGTCTGTAATTAAGGCATTCATATGTAATTAGTTGTATTAGTGTAGTAATATGTGTATAGAGTAAACATAGGAGCTGTTTCCTGTTTCCATTTGATACAATTACCTCCCACGATCCGTTGACAGCTTTTGATTGACAGGGTGGGCTGGAGGGTGTGTCGGCTGTGCGCCCGTGCTCGGGCGCGCGGCCGCCCGGGACCTCCTACTGCAGGGGAGTGTGCCCGGGCGGTCGCGCGCCGGAGCCGGGTGCTCTCTGACGCACTTCCGGTTTTCGGCGTCACTTTGGGCGGATGTGACGCACTCACCCCGCATTGCCCTTACGGGGGAACTTCCTGCCGGACGGGGCGTGCGTGTGGGGGGTGGCGCGCGCAGACGGACATCCTGACAGCCGGTTTTTACAGGTATATATAAATGGGAACAGGACAGGTACGGTTCATACACCCTGGCGAAGTGGCGTAGAGCCACGCAACGCGTCGGTGGGAACCGTTTGGAGGCGACCCCGGAGGCTTGACTATATGGTGATGTAAACAATATTGGTTATTACATAGGATTTTGATTGATTCGATTACCTGAACCATTGGGGTAGACAATATACTCTTATGGATTCCCTTTTGCACAATGCACTTTGGCACTTGATTTAATGGAGTCATATGATGATTATTGCACATGTTTTTTGATGTTTTTATACTTGCACTAGTTTTTCTCTTTTTTTTTTTCTTTTTGTTTGCCTTTGATAGAGGAGTGAGTTGTAGCTTCACATGTTAGTACACATGCACATCCATAGGTTCTATCTCCAATACTCCTGCCACCCCATTTTTACAGTAAAGGTTCAGTGTCATTATTACATTTATCTAGCTATTAAGGATTATGGAGCCATTTGAGGGGTCTGGACCTCTGATACAGTGTGTTTATGTTTCTTAATGTGTCTTTTTAATGTGTCTTTTATGTAAATAGTGTATATTTTGAATGCCTTGTAGAAATAAATTAATATATTTTTTCAATATTGTTTAGATATGTATTGATATTAGTGTGCGGCAGCAACACAGGGGCTTTTTCTGGGGATAGGTCTAGGGTCCCCGTTCTTCATACACTGTTCACACATTGTGTCCCTTGGGCAGCCAGCACCTTAAATAATTCATTATTCATCACATGTAGTAGTGCACAACCCCACCCTATTTAGATTTTATGAATATTATTTTAACACTATTTTAACTGCTTCTTTTGAAGCAGCATTCCCTGAAATTTTGTAACTATCTCAGTCTAGGGAGATGTTTATTTGCCCTGTATACACAACCTTTAGGACTATCTAATGAAAGTATATATTTAGGATTTTTTTGTAGACAATGGAGTTTCATTCTACAATGGGGTTTGTGAGTTTTCCATTAGTCAACAACCATTTGGCTATTGAGATGGTTTCATGTGAAACTCCATGAAACTGTGTGATTACCCAGTTCATTGTCTTATGAAGGCCATCATGCCTAAAACATTCTATGCTAACTTTACATATTACACCTTTCACCTCTTGTCCAAATCCTACATTTGTTAATTCTAGACAGATACACCAGGAATGAATTTAGTTGAATCCCTACAAACAATGGATCCCAACTAACCATGTGTATCTTTCTCAGACAAGGCAAACAGCCAACTTACACCTTCCTTTGTTTCACTTAATGAAACAAACTTGCAGGTATGTGACTCATAAATACGACCTTGCAGTATACTAACACAGAGAATGGCAGTTCAATTTGAGTTCTTAGCATTTGCTAAAAAGAAAAATCATACACGAATATATATATGGATATCGAGAAATAGCCTGACATAATCCCCCTTCATTCCAATTTAATATTTGATTATAAAATATGGAGTTGGAACGCTAGAGGAAGGCATTTCATATTAGTTCATCGAGAACCATTGTGTCCAAGTTTGATTTATAATGTTCAAGCCATTATTTCACCAGCGTGCTTTCAATGAAGTGTATCCATCGTATCATCTTGATAGTTAGATAGCTCAACCATCCGATAATCATAAGGAACAACACGCTTCCAACGTAACCAATCCGGGTTTGTTGAATCAAAACGGATGGTATAACTTCTTGGTAGAGATGGTATCCTTCGCGTCGAATGTAGATCCGATAATCGTCGTCTCTCGGCGATTCCACGTTCCGCTGGCCTCGTTCCTGGGAATGGTCATCCCACGCTCGATCTCCCGTCCTCCTCTCGGTCGATTGGACGATCCGGCTGATGTAGATCCTCTCGGACAAAACCCTTGCGTTCGTCAGACTGGATCCTGTAGTTCTCCGCGACACGATTCCAGACGATGGTCCTGGTACAACGATCGGCTCGACCTGGCACTCTTTCCCCGTCATCATGATGATGTATGGGATGGCGACACGTCTCGACGTCATCTCGGCTCCGTCAACTGTAAAATATTGTATGACACATATGAGCATATACATCTTTTCATATTCCTTCTTATCAATCGGGTACTAAAATATGATTTTACTATCAAAATTCTCCAATTCATATGGCTTGTTACGGAGAAAATTCTCGGTATTTTAATTTAATTAAGATTATAATTATTTTTTATAATTGTAATCAATTTTTATAATTACTAAAATCTATTAAGAGATATAAAAGTACGGAGGAAAATCTAAAACAAAATAAGTTAGGTCGATACAGTATACTACACCAATCCTGATTTTCCGTCTTCAGCTGGACTCCGATATCTCTTTATTCTTCTTCATCCGGTCTTCTTTCCAGTCTTTGAAGTTGGGACCTAGGATGACAAGCTCGCAATTGATTAATATGGACCCATTTATCCACAAATTCATCCCCCTTTGGAATTTTGACCTTATAGACCACAGGAGATAATTTATCAATAATGCTATATGGTCCTTTCCATGAAGGTAAAAATTTCTTTTCCTTTACCTGATCTCGGGCAAAGTTGTAAAGATATACTTGATCGGAAACTTGATACTCCTTCCTTGTAGTCTTCAGATCATAATATGTTTTATTGCTCACAGCAGCTTTCTCCAGATTCTTCTGGGCAAACGCAAAAGCCTGCTGAAGATGCTTACGTAGATTCTCCACGTATTGATGAGCATTTGAAGCGTTTAACAGATTATGATCCGTTGTCCTATAAAGCAAATGTTGTGGTAGTACCATTTTCCTACCAGTGATCATCTCAAATGGGGAAAATTTGGTAGCACTGCTGGCCGTGGCTCTAATAGCCATCAGGACTAAAGGCAACTTCACATCCCAGTCCTTACCAGATTCATTGACAAACTTCTTTAGGATGTTTACAATGGACTGGTTGTAACGCTCTACTCCACCACTAGAGGCTGGGCGATAAGCTATATGTAGCTTTCTTTTTACACCCAATATTTCTCACATTTTCGTCATCACCTCACTGGTGAAGCTGGATCCATGGTCCGATTCAACCCGCTGAGGCAACCCCCATCTGGAAAATACGTGGTTGATGAGTAGGGATGCACAAACACTAGAGCTACATGTTTTGCACGGCAAACATTCCACCCATTTTGTGAATAGACAAGTTACGGTCAACATGTATCGATTTCCTTTTGATGAGGTTGTTACTGGCCCGATAAAATCGATTTGGATATCCGACCATGGCATAGACATTCCTCTTTTCATCAGTGGTGCCCGATGAGTGGGTGCTTGTGGCTGGAATTGAGGACAAATTAAACATCCTTGACAATATGTGCGAACATCTTGCAACATATGCGGCCAATAAGCATAATCCCGTAACAATTCATATGTTACCTTCTCACCTCGATGTCCAGCAGTTGGAGCATCATGGGCATGCTGTAGCATCAAACCTCGGAATGCTATGGGAACCACCCATTGAAATATGCAATTTTTCGATGTTCTGACTAACAACCCATCTTGTAAAGAAAATTGGGACTTACCCTTCATCAAGATTCGTAACTCTTCCTTGTCTTTACAATCTTCCACAGTTATGGGATGGTTCTGTGGATCTTTGATATGTGTATAAAATACCCCAATGACAGGATCCCCCTTTTGGCTTTCAATGAGATCCTCACTAGGGAAATCCTGGCTCCACTGGGCCACATTGGTTTCGGCCTCCTTTCGGGCCTGCCTCCTTGTTAATGTCTATACCTGTATGGTACCCATGAGGTCATCAATATGCAGGACTTCTCCTTCAAGAGCTCCTCGCTTGGCTAGGGAGTCTGCCAAGTCATTTCCCTCTTTATCCATACCTGGATATTTTGAATGGCCCCTGGTCTTCTTCCAATATATGGTAAGTCCATGAGTGGTAACCATCTCATCAATCCTGCAAAACATTTTACCATGTTTAACTGGTTTGTTATTGCTTCTTACCATATTGGACCTTTTCCATCCAGGGAGGTATTCCACAAAGCTGTTACGAATATAATTAGAATCTGTAATTATAACAAACTCTTTAATATCATATTCGATAGCCATCTGTACAGCTTTGTATACAGCAGTGAGTTCTGCAATCTGGCTACTTTTTGGACCAATACTATATCCTACAGAGATCTCTGGGAAGTTGTTATTCCACACTATCCCAATACCTGCAACCAACTTACGTTCTGATCCCACAGTTGTATGGAAAGAACAACCGTCAACATAGACACAGGGTAAAGATTTGCAATACTCTTCTTCAAATGTCTTATAGGGAGACAAAGATTGTTCTATTAGGAAATCATTTTCCGCCGGTTCATCCTTAGGACCTGTATCGGTACAATCATGAAGATCAGCTAACCCTTGGGCAACTGGATTCTTATTATTTTGTTTGTACCTTATCTCCAATGGCCATCCCATTAAGGACATAGTCCATGCGGTTATCCGACTATTGGAAAGATTTCCATCCCTAATTTTACTACTCTGCAAGTATTGCAATGGTTGGTGTGCAGTTTCCACAATGATCTTTTCGCCTTGGATAAAACTCCTGAAATATTGCAAAGCCCACACAGTTGACAATAATGCTTTTTCACAATCATTAAATTTTACCTCAACTGGTGATAATGACTTGCTAGCATAGGCGATGATCTTATTCAGGGTTTCCTGTTTCTGGAACAGTACAGCACTCATGCTTTTATCGGTGAAGCCTGTTTCAACAAAGAAAGGTTTCCCCCCTTCTGGGTATGCAAGGCATGGGGCCTGAATGAGTCTAGTTTTCAGCTCAGTTACAGCTTCCTCATGACATTCATTCCATTCCCATTTTACGCCTTTCTTTAACAACTGCAAAAGAGGTTTTGTAATTTCGGCATAGTTGTCTATGAACTTACGTGAATAGTTCATCATACCCAGGAAGGATCTTAATTCCTTCAGGTTGGTTGGTGACTTTGTCTTGGTCACAGCTTCCACCTTCTTTTGTGGGTTAATTCCTTCCGCAGAGATTTCATGACCTAGGAAATTAACTTTGGAACAACACCATTGAGCTTTCTGTAAAGACAGTTTTACGCCAGCTTTTCTCAATTGGGTTAGTACATGCCTCAGTTCTGTAATATGTTCCTCAAAAGTCGTGCTTTTGATCAGAATGTCATCCACATAAATTAAGGTACCTCGTTCAGCGGCATCAGGCATTGCCTTATGCATAAACACAGCAAATTCATGTCCTGAATTTACATAACCAAAAGGTAATCGTTGCCACGCCCATTGTTTGTCACCAAATGAGAACGCCAGTTTGTATTGGTCCCTCTCATCCACCTTAATGGTCCAGTATCCCTGTGCACAATCAAGAGCAGTAAAAATCTTGGACCCCTGTATTTGTGCCAAACACTGGTCTATATATGGCACGGGCCACCCAGACATATATACCCGTTTATTTAACTGCCTAAGGTCCGTACATAGACGAAATTGACCATTTGGCTTGAGAATTGCCAATATAGGGGAGTTAAATGAACTATGCACTGGGCGTATGATACCCCGCGCTTCCAAGTTCTTGACTATTTCCGCTAACGACTCATAAGCTGCTAATGGAAGCTGGTATTGTTTGACATATACAGGTGGTGCATTGGGATCTGTTTGAATTCTTGCTACATGTAGGTCAGTGACCCCACAATCATAGGAATCCTTGGCAAACATATCTTTGAAATCTATGAAGAGTTTCTTTAACTGTTGACGCTTCGATTCATCAGAGCATGCATCAGCTAAAGAGATTTGCTCTGCGGCCTGTTCCTGAAATTCAGGAAAAATTTCAGGTTGACTTAACTCATAAGCTTCTTCCAGCTCAGTTGTTAAATCGCTTTTAAGTCCGCTTACCATTTCCTTTTTTAGTTGGTATAACTCATATTCCTTTTCATCACTCTCGTGATTGAAAACCAATGAGGCTTCTTCAATATGGCATGTACCTTCTTCAGAGCTGAAAGGATAAATAGAATGAATATTAAATAACCCTTCAGGTATTGAGAAAAAGTGTTGTTCCAATAGTTCTTCCTTTGATAGATATTCATCAGGGATAAGTCCAATAACCTGATTCTGAAATCCAAAAGTGTAATATTCAGAATCCATACCAAAACCAAGTATAGTTCCTTTCTGTAAAGCTATACTATGGGAAGTCATGTTATGAATAATTATATTCAATGGTTTATGATAGATATTTACCATAGGAGTATGTGTTACCTTAAGTCCGATTTGTTGTATCCTGTTAGACAAATAGATCAAAGCGTCTGTATTCTTTAATGTCTGTCCCTTCTTTACCTGTATGGGAAGAATAAAAGGCTTACCTCCTTCAGGGATCTCGACATCCTCAGCAACCAGAATACTTACGGCATAAGGCATCTGTTGTCCCCACTTCAGGGTTTGTTCCTCATTTTGAAATCTCTCTGGATCCCCAGATAATCTAGACCACAAATTATTGTTCACCAGATCAACCTGCGCAGCAAATCTGTGTAACAGGTCATTACCTATATATATCTGGTGCCGTGGTTCATTCAACACAATGAATGAATGTTCAGTGGTCTTATCTCCTATGGAAATAGATAATAAACATCTCGCAATTACATTATGACTCTGGGAATCACCATCCAGATCATGAACCCATTGGTCTTGTGGAGAGGAATATCTAATCATTTTAGGATTGGCGACCTGTTTCAAAAGACTTAGGCTAATGTAACTGGCTTCGGATTTTAAATCCAGTATGGCATATTTCATCCGAGCCATATTGTTCACCTGTACGGGAATCAATAGGTTAGTGGGTTTGCATATTGCAAGATCGGTCATAGGCAATAGGTGCCTTCACTTGAGTCCAAATTGCTTCATTAATGAAGTCAATAATGGAGCTCAATCTTTTCAAAATGTCAACTCCTATGATTAATTTATCATTAGGAATATCTACAATGATGGTGGGATGTCTTATTATTTTCTTGCCAATCGTAAACTTTAACCATGCTGTGCCTTTTACCTGCAGAGTATCTCCACCTACACTTATCAAAGAGCCATCAAATGCTTTCAATTTAGGCTTTTTCTCTGTCCTATCCATAATTTGTTGGAAATAATTAAAGGACAGTATAGTAGCTTGTGATCCTGTATCAATTAAACCTTTGATGGGACCTATACATTCATCTTGGAGGTATGAATCAATATAATATCGGCCATCAACATTAAACAGGTCACATAAATAATTAGGATGCTCTCGCATTTGATGTTTTTTAAGGCTATGGTTCTTCTATAGGGATAAGACCTCTGATGAAGCTATGTCATTCCTGCTGCACACAGCAGCCCCCACCTTTGGGGATACCTGGATTACATCACAGTTTACAGACAATAGCTCACAGCTTGACGCTGACATCAGCTTTTCACTCTTTGTAGAGGAATCTTCAGCACACACATTCTCATGGTTAAGTTTCAAGATAGGTAACATATTAGACCCATCCCCCTTCTCGGATGAGGGGACAACAATTTGACACACACCATCTTTGGCCACTATTTTAGGATCAACAGCATTGCAAGGCAAAACAACAGGCCTAAGCTTTGATCCTGCCCTGACAATTTTATACAGTTGGACTGGGACCTGCAGCTGTTGCTAAAAAAGGCTTTTGGTTACTCTCATTGGAAACCTGAGCCATTTTACTAACCATTTCAGTTAGCTTGGCTACCTGATCGGCCAACTTATCGAAACGGTCGCTAAATTTAGGCCTGTCTTGGTTTTGAGGCCTTCTCCTGTTATCAGTAGGTGACCGACCCCTATGTGAGGTATGTGATTCAGGCCTATTATCCTTTTGTGATCTAGGTTTATTATCCCAGCGCCTGTATCTTGGGGGACCCCCATTGTTATACCGGGGATGGTAGAAATACCTTTTATTACCGCTATTTTCCCCCTCTGACCCATTGGGACTACGGGGTTTTATTGGCCTGGGTCCTGATTGGTTCTGCTGGGGCTGTTTGGAAGGTTCTGCAGGCTTAGGATACTTACGCTGTTGCGTTTCAAAACCTAATTTTTGATCTATCTTAGTCTCTGCGACATGTTGATCTAAGGGCCTGTCATACCTTCTCTCACCTGTAGGGTTACACTCACTGATATTATACAGTGTAGTGGCAGCAGTCACTAACCTGTCTAATGGAGCGTCAAGATCAAAATCTCTGGCCAAACTAAACTTAATCTGCATCGGCATCGCATCATAAAATAACTGCTTAAATTCACAGGACTCCCAATCAGGATAACTATATGATAAACCATAAGCATTTTTAAGGACATACAAAAACTCCCGGGGACTTTGATGAGGTTTGCATCTCAATTTGTAGATGTCACGTCTGGCCGCCGTAATGGATTTATAAGGCCCAAATTCCATTTTAACCTCATGTAAAACATCCTGCCATTTCCTAATCCCCCTTTCTCTGAATGAGGTGAAATAATGGCGGTACCTGTTTTCAAATGCCCATGGTAAAAATCTGATTCTATCTGCATCAGCATATAATTGCAATGAATCCATAGTAGATTCATACAATTCCAGATGGTTAGCAATTTCTATAGATCCCTTTTTAGAAAACTTTGGGACAGTGGCATTTAAGAATTTGATAATCCCAGATGAATTCTGATCCCCCTTTGGAGACTGAGTGTCCCTCTTTCTAGGGGAAGCCTGGTTATCCCGTCTTAAACTCTCATCCCTCTTACGGGCAAATTTGTCCCTACGGGTTGATGAATATTCTTTACTCCTCTCCCTGTCAGAATCAAAATCACTACTGCTTTCCTCATAGTAGTAAGATACAGGTGATTTAATCCTTACAGCCCTCTCTGGGGAAGAGTGAGATACTTCATGTCTTAAGCCTTTTGTGTCATTAGCACCTTGTAATGCCAATACTGCTTGACACGCCTGGGTTAACTGAGTCATTAATTCATTGGTATCTAAGCTATCATTTTCTGAGGTCTGACTAACAGGATTTTGGTCTGATTTTGCTTTAAGAGCATATGATTTTGAGGGAATATTTTGGGGAGTAAGAGTGGGCGGTTCTGGGAAGTTTCCACTGTCTGGCAAAGCACTTTCCACTTTGAATGCAGTGGGGCTTTGTATTGCTTGCTGCAGCCTATAATAACGATGATTCATTTCATCAGCTTCTTGCTCTAATTTTTGATATGCCGTTTTACAATGGTCAATCTTACTTTGTAATTCTTTAACTGCTAACTTTCCTGATTCTACTTCTTTTTCTAAACTGTCTATATAAATTGTACATTACTTATATACATATCCTTTTTAGTTGAATGGTTATTAACTTCTAATAGTGCGAATAAAATTATTGGTACCAATCTTAATAAGTGTAGATCCTTACTATTATTGCTATTAAGTGCAGACATATATGTTAAATGTCTTCTAACCGTTCCAGACAATGCCCATACATCTGTACATTCTCTCTTGGAATCTTGGCATAACCCCTTCTATATCTTCACTTAAATTCAATCTCTCATGTACGTATTCCATGATACTATAGATTAATTGTTCCGGGCTAGATGGACCACCCAGAGCGGCTTCACAGGAGCCGGTATCGCTATTGACGGTACTCATTTTTACTACTGATAATTTCAGATTACAAATATGTCAATATAAATATAGAATCAAGATGAAAATAGAATATAGTATAGAGTTTTACTATTGCACAAACAAATTAACGCTAAAAGATCTCACTGGGGCCTCCAAATTATGTCGAGATATATAAAGCAGAGCTTTATATACTATTTAATTAATCAATAATCAACTACCAAATGATAGTCAATTATTAACCAATTAAATATATAATGAATTAAAATAACTCAAGGAAATCTTAAACAAATGGACATAAAACACTTGATAAGTTTTAGAAGAGATCCATGTACAAAACCAAAATTATGCAACAATACAATCTCTGGTCAAAAAATAAATAACAAATTTATTATATACAATAAACAACAAAAAAAACCATTAATCGCAATTTTGATATTTGGCCACTAGATGGCTTACTCTTAGTAGACCATTACTTTTAATCCTAAAATGACTAATAATGTATAATATTACTTGAAATAAACAATTATGAATAAATATAGTTATCCCAGGACATATAAAGCTTCTAAAGCCTATAACCAATTGGAGATTGATAGGAAATCTGGCTTAATTTAAGATATGAGATTTCCAAAAGGGCATTAATGCAATAGCTTAGATATATATGGAACCCTATAAATTTCTAAAGATTTAAGAAGAAATTAATACGTTACCAAGATATTGTAGATTAGCTATGCTGGTCAGAGGTCGGATCAGGTGTGTTGTTCAGATGAGTTCAGGTCAGCAGTCTCAGATTAGCTGTGTCAGGTTGCTGTCTCAGGTTAGCCCCCTGGTAGCTCTGTCAGGTTAGCCCTCTATCTGGAATGAGCTCCTAGTTTATACGCAAAACCTCAGTCCGTTCCCCCTCCCATAGCAAATAATAACACCCAGGGGTGTGTTAGGGGCGTGTCTGGGGTGTGGTTAAGGAAATCTTAATCAGTCACATCCTATTTCGGCCACTAGGGGGTGCTATGAGACAAAGAATCCCTTCAACAAATCTTGGACAATAATCGTCCAAAATATATTTTGAAACTCTGTTTGGAATTCTATATAAAGACACAGAGATAGAAATATATATATATATTTCCATGTACATATACATACACAAACACCCGTCTATCCCCCACCTGATCTCTATGATGATCTCTACTATTATATTAATTATTTGATTATTTTCAGTAAATCCTTCTTTTCCTAAACAACTAGATATTTATAATCAATATATTGGTATGTCCTGGGGATAATTATAATCAATCATAACTGATAAACAATTGAAAACATTACATTCATATTATCTTACATTGGATATTTAGGGAGATAAACCTATAAATTTCTCCAAACTAATAATGAAAAAATGTAGAAACGAATTATCCCCTATTTAAAACTACACATAGTATTATTCCTATCCTATCTCTTATAAATTAGAATAACATAATTTTACAATAATGCAACCTATAATATATTCATTATTTTAAGGATATAAAACATTACATGACCTTAATTTGAGACTAATATAATAGTCTTATTTTCTCTTATATATATTTAAACACACTTCAAATAAAATCCTTAAAACCATTACTAAATCCACATGCAATCGATACTATATAATATAACTATGTTAAGACATATAAGAAATCACTCTACTCGACCAGTATTACTACCTTGGCCATTTAACATGCTATCAAAATAAAATGGTGTTTCATATACTTTTAACTGATCATGATAAGTCTATGAATATTATTTTAACACTATTTTAACTGGCAAACTAGCTTCTTTTGAAGCAGCATTCCCTGGAATTTTGTAACTATCTCAATCTAGGGAGATGTTTATTTGCCCTGTATACACAACCTTTAGGACTATCTAATGAAAGTATATATTTAGGATTTTTTTGTAGACAATGGAGTTTCATTTTACAATGGGGTTTGTGAGTTTTCCATTAGTCAACAACCATTTGGCTATTGAGATGGTTTCATGTGAAACTCCATCAAACTGTGTGATTACCCAGTTCATTGTCTTATGAAGGCCATCATGCCTAAAACATTCTATGCTAACTTTACATATTACACCTTTCACCTCTTGTCCAAATCCTACATTTGTTAATTCTAGACAGATACACCAGGAATGAATTTAGTTGAATCCCTACAAACAATGGATCCCAACTAACCATGTGTATCTTTCTCAGACAAGGCAAACAGCCAACTTACACCTTCCTTTGTTTCACTTAATGAAACAAACTTGCAGTTATGTGACTCATAAATACGACCTTGCAGTATACTAACACAGAGAATGGCAGTTCAATTTGAGTTCTTAGCATTTGCTAAAAAGAAAAATCATACACGAATATATATATATGGATATCGAGAAATAGCCTGACAGGTTAAGGGTTAGGTAACTGGAGGAGGCAGGGGATAGAGGACAGCAGCAGGAGTTGGAGGGGTATGGTAAATAGTGAAGGACAGCAGCCGGGGGTGGGTTATGTGACTGATAGAGGACAGTGGCAGGGGGTGAAGGAGTTAGGTGAGAAGTAGAGGACAGAGGCAGGAGGGTGGAGGTGCAAGGTGAGCAGTTGAGGACAGCGCAGGGGATTGAAAAGTTAGCTGAGTGGTAGAGAACAGTGGCAGGGAGGAGGGTTTAAGTAGTGTTAGAAGACAGTGGCAGGGGGTGGAGGAGTTAGGTGAGTGGTAGAGCACAGCTGCAGGGGGTAGATGCCAGTGGCAGGAAGTAGATGATAGCGACAGGGGGTAGAGGACGGCGGCAGGGGATAGAGGACAGCAGCAGGAGGTAGAGGATACAGTAGGGGTAGATGCCAGTGGCAGGAAGTAGGTGACAGTGGAAGGAAGTAGATGACAGTGGTAGGGGGTAGAGGACAGCAGCAGGGGGTAGAGGACAGCAGCAGGGGGTAGAGTACACAGTAAGGGGTAGATGAGAGTGCCAGGGGGTTTCACACAGCAGGGCATCTTCAATAAGATCAGCATAGTGAAGATCACAGGATTCAGTCCAATAGAATGCATCTTGATTAGAGATGCCCCACAGTCCAAAACCTCTCCATTTGGGATCCTACACTGTTCAAATGCAACATCAGAGGGGCTTTCCTCTGCAGTAGTGTCCCTGCTCTGAGCTGGCCTGCCAGGGGGGCACACATAGTGGGGCATAGGGATGTGGCTACTTGTGGCCACATTTGAACAGCACGGTACCACGCAATTAGTTGAAGCCCCTTTTTGTTTAACCCTGATGAGGCCAGATGGTGCCACTGTAAATAGGTGTTCATTGTCTTTTCTTTTTTGGTATTATAGTTACAAGCTGTTTTTCTGCAGTGGATTGTAATATCCAGAGTGTGAACTTGGAGCTGTACATTGTGTCAGACGCATCATGATGCCTGGCAGCTTTCCAAGGGGATTGTGTATATATAATGTATCTTTATTTTTGTTATATTGTATTGTTACACATGTCACACACAGCTGCCTGTTTAAGATTCTTTTCTTTGAAAAGTGTTACAATTTCTTATACTGATCACCTGTATTACAATATGTATCTGAATGTCCAGATCTTATTTCTTGTTTAAAGCCTAGAGTGTGCAGCAGGTAGCACACTGCTGTAACTCACCTCTGCACACGATCCTTTTTCTGCCAGCACTAGAGGCTCGATTCAGAGAGACACAAAAAAACTTTCAAAACAGTGACGATGTCGTATTTTTTTCAAATGTTCCCACTCTCGTATGAGCGTTCGAGCGATTCTATGCATGCATTGAAAACCTTGTGTAAAGTTTCCGTCCGTTCGTACGGCAGATTACGAATTACGCGGATGTCATTTCCATCCAGACTTTTCCGTTTCATTTCCACATGTTACAACGTAGGCTTTCGTTTTTGCCCTTTTCCCATCGTATCCTCCAACGAATCCTTTACGTTTCCCGATAGATTCTGTTTCCATTTTACCAAAAATAATCGTCCAGACAGAATCCTTACGATCTTGCGCCTGCGCACTACAAACTTAACTCATTAAAGTGCTCGCCTACATATTTGCCACCCTCACTTCTACTACAATGTTTAGCTAAACCACTTAGCACTCCATCCTCCATCTTCCCTTTTGGACCCTTAAATGAGGCGGCATCCTCATCCCTTCCATCATCGGCCGATGTACACAGAGGTTGGGTGAGAACCGCTCCTGGCACTTAATGCGCATGTAAAGTGGTCTAAATGTGAGTGCATACTGGCACGTTTTATAGATTTTAAATATATTAAAAACATATTGCGCTAGATCTCTCTTTTTCCTCCTTTCTGATTTTATGGTAAAATTCTAAATGAGCTTGTGCGGAGGCATATGCATTTTACTGTGGTGACACAAGGAAGGAGACATTTGAGATCGATTTTAAGTGGAGTTCTTAAGGAAAAGCATAATCCTATATAGGAGGAATTTTGGTGGAGATATATAAATAAAACGGCGATTAATCAATCCCTTCTGGTAAGAATACATCCTAAGAGGTGGAGGGCACGTGAAAAGGTGACCTAGAGTTTGCTCCAGCCACGGTGACCCCGCGCCTGAATTTGCGGGATAAGATTGGGACACTATATTAATGTTGTAATGCTTCAACGGCTATCATTTTAACTGCTCTGTGTTCTACCATTTTAGTTTACTATTAAAAAAAATCTGCTGGATATTAAGATTATATCACGTTGAGCAGTGCTACTCTGTAAAAAGTAGTCTTTTGGAACATACAAAGTCTAGCGCGGTAATCAATTTCAATTTTGTTGTTATAATTTGACTTTGGTTCATGGGAAAGGACCTTGTCCTAGCACTGGGCAGAGCTGCAGACTGTGTGTTTGCAAACCACTGTAGTCTGGGCCATGAATCGGCTGCAGCCCAGTGCAGCAGACTGTTAGTCTATGGTGGTGCAGACAGACAAAACATATGTGTGGCTGTACACAGATATCAAGATGGTGACATATTTATTTTCTCTCCTCAGGGCTGAGGACTTTGAATTGAATAAGTCTGCAAATGCTGTGCTGAACACCGAAGCTTTAAAACACAGCTCTAAGTTTGAGCCTAAAATGTTTATGGTCTCCTGATTGAAAAAAAAATAAAAATAAAAAGTGTATGAGTACTTCAACCAAGATAAAATCTTGCAAAGCTGAAAAGCCTCAAAGTATCCAGCAGGGACACCTGTGTTAATCTCAATGAGACAAGAGTGAGCACCTCAGCCCAAATAGAATCCTCCAGCTTCTCCAAGAGCACCTATAAAAGAACTTGCAAATCTAAGGAGTTTGCTAAAAGGCTTAGGATGGATGCAGGGTTTAACATCAGTGAGGAAGAAGTGAGTGCCTCGGGCCAAATAGAATCCTTCAGCTCCTCCAAGAGCAGCAATAAAAGAACTTGCAAATCTAAGGAGTCTGCTAAAAGGCTTAGGATGGATGCAGGGTTTAACATCAGTGAGGAAGAAGTGAGTGCCTCGGGCCAAATAGAATCCTTCAGCTCCTCCAAGAGCAGCAATAAAAGAACTTGCAAATCTAAGGAGTCTGCTAAAAGGCTTAGGATGGATGCAGGGTTTAACATCAGTGAGAAAGGAAATAGCGCCTCAGCCCGGATAGAATCCATCAGCTTCTCCAAGAGCACCAATAAAATAACTTGCAAATCTAAGGAATCTGCTGAAAGGCTTAGCGTGGATGCAGGGTTTAACATCAATGAGAAAGTAGTAAGTGCCTCGGCCCAGATAGAATCCTTCAACTACTCCAAGAGCACCAATGAAATAACTTGCAAATCTAAGAAATCTGTTGAAAGGCTTAGCGTGGATGCAGGGTTTAACATCAATGAGAAAGTAGTAAGTGCCTCGGCCCAGATAGAATCCTTCAACTACTCCAAGAGCACCAATAAAATAACTTGCAAATCTAAGGAATCTGCTGAAAGGCTTAGCGTGGATGCAGGGTTTAACATCAATGAGAAAGGAAATAGCGCCTCAGCCCAAATAGAATCCTTCAACTACTCCAAGAGCACCAATAAAAGAACTTGCAAATCTAAGGAGTCTGCTGAAAAGCTTAGGGTGGATGCAGGGTTTAACATCAATGAGAAAGTAGTAAGTGCCTCGGCCCAGATAGAATCCTTCAACTACTACAAGAGCACCAATAAAATAACTTGCAAATCTAAGGAATCTGCTGAAAGGCTTAGGGTGTATGCAGGGTTTAACATCAGTGAGAGAGGGAAGCGTGCCTCGGCCCTGATGGAATCTCTAAAGTACTATAAGAGCACCAGTAATGGGGCTTACAAGTCTAAAATATCTGCTGAAAAACTCAGTGTGGATGCAGGCTATAACCTTCGTAAGAAAGGAGCAAGCGCCTCAGCCCGGATAGAATCCATCAGCTTCTCCAAGAGCACCTGTAACAGCGCTTATAAGTTGTCTGCTAAAAGGTACAGTGCGGGTGCAGGGGTTAGCTTTAGTAAGGCAGGAGTGAGTGCCTCAGCCCAGATAAAATCTTTTAATTTCTCAGAAAGCAACAAAAACAGAGCTAAAAAGTCTAAAATGTCTGCTAAAAGGCTCAGCATGGGAGCAGAGTTTAACCTCAAAGAGACAGGAGTGAGCGCCAAGATAGAATCCTTCAACTTCTGCAAGAGTACAAGTAATGGAGCTTATAAGTCTGAAGTGTCTGCAAATGGTCCCAGGGTGGGCATAGAAGCTCACCCCAGTGAAAAAAGTGCCAGAGCCTCAGCCCAGGCAGAATCCTTCAACTTCTCTGAGAAAATAAGTAACGGAGCGGATGAGTCGGAAATGTCTATAACAGGTCCCAGGGTGGTCATAGGAGCCCACCTCAGTGAGAAAAGCGTGAGAGCCTTAGCCCAGGCAGAATCCTTTAGCTTCTCTAAGAGAACCAGTAATGAAGCATATAAGTCTGAAGTGTCTGCACATGGTCCAAGGGTGGGCATAGAAGCTCACCTCAGTGAAAAAAGCATGAGAGCATCAGCCCAGGCAGAATCCTTCAACTTCTCTGAGAAAATAAGTAACGGAGCGGATAACTCGGAAATGTCTGTAACAGGTCCCAGGTTGGGCATGGCAGCTAACTTTGGTGAAGGTGGAATAGCAGCCTCAGCCCAGGTAGAAACCTTCAACTTCTCCAGCAGCATCAGTGACGGCGAGTTGTCAGCTAAAGGGCCCAGCATGGGTGTGGAGACCAATGTCAGAGAGTCAGGATCTGGTGTCAAGTTTAAAGCTGAGCTGTTCAGTGCCTCAGCCAGTGCAAAGGGGGTCAGTAGCACAATAGGTCTGTCTGCTGATACAGGTTTCTCAGCGGGCTCAGATGGAGTTGAGGTATCAGTGATGGGCACGGGTTTCAGCCTCGGGTCCAATATTGGTTTTAAAGTACTGGGCACTGGAGTTAATATCAACCTAAAGTCTATTTTTGATTTCTAGTTTTCTTTATCCAGTGCCCTCGTGTGCCTCCCACCAACTCTTCCTCTGCCACTAACCAGCAGATTATTTGTTATGCAATAAAGAAGAACACAAAAGATACAATAAATAAAAGAATCATTATCCTTCAAGGAATATGAACACTACTGCGCAGGTCACCGACTGAGAGTCCACCTTCTTTGCTGCAAAGCTTTATGCTTCAGGGTCAATATACATTATGACTCTCAGGTTATATTAAAAGGATAACTCTGGGCAACTGGTGCGTAACTATGGGGGTGCAGGGGGTGTAACCGCAGAAGGGCCTAGGAGGGGCCCCATGATTTTTGCCCCCCCCCAGCTTATTTATCATATTTGCGCAAACTTCACATAATTTAAGTAAGTAAGCGCCATTTGTCTAGACTGTTTACATTTTTTGGTGTTTAGCTGCATCCGAATAAATTAAAGGACAAAAAAGGCTGTATGAGCCTTGAAAGGGCCCCATTTAATGTTCACACCAGGACC